>JAADXK010000710.1:0-16900 GCA_023337805.1 Globisporangium barbulae | reverse complement strand
ACCAAGAAGGCGGTCCGCGTGGACAGCGAGGAGGACCTCGAGTACTACCGCTCGCTGCTGGTCGAGAGCGAGGTCGAGCGCGAGAAGCGCGAGGCTGAGAAGGGCGTCAACAGCTGCGCAACGTGCTGCGTCGTCATGTAGGTCTTGATGTCAGGGCATAACTGCTAAAGGTGCTCATCGTACATGCAGCAGGAGCAGCAGTAATGCTGTTGCTGGGCGCTGGCCGTGTCCATGCTAGACAGTAGATAGGGACAGTGGGAAACTCATTAATCCATTCATGCGCATCACTAGTTAGATGACGAAACTGGCCGTGTCCATGCGTGGCAGTCAAGGCTCTTAAATGGCTACACTATCTGTATTATTTTGTAATTTTTGTAAAATTTATTGCCTATTTCTATATTATTGTATAAAGATCTACTTAAAATGTAAAATCATGATTTTCGTCTGAAAAGTGGTTTCAGCTGAAACTCAGCATATCAGCCAATGAGCGCTCTCCACCTGGTTTGACTTGTACACAGCAGAACCTCCGCACATGGATAGCAACGGAAGAACGGATAACCCCCACCCTAGGGTGATTATGCTTGTGCTCTAAATTTGTTGGCAAATGGATCCCATACAAAATGTAGTATGGTTGAATAGCATACAAAAGCTAGAATAAAATTCTTTGAGGAAGAAATGCGAGTGGATGCTGGTTCTATTGTAGTATAGTCAGACATGCGCATATGTTTATTTCCCATCCGCAATGCTTTTGTGTAGAAACATTTGTGTGCTCCACAGCAAGTCCCGTACGTCTTTCGATACTTTGAATGACGTGTTTGATACGTTAGTTCGCCAAAATTTCTCAACACAAATGAATCAGGTACTTTACTTCATAATCCTCGCCCAATTCGTCGTCGCGCTGTTCTCTCCTTCGTTGTCGTGAATGCATTGCTCGTTGTCGTTAGTGAAGCTCGCAATGGCGTCAAACATCTCCTCCAGGTACGCGTCGACGCTGTCGGCGTCGGCGTCTTGATCCAAGACGGCTGTCGCTTTCATTAGATCAAGAGTGTGCTTATAAAGGGTGTAAGTCAGACTCTGTTTTATAGCGAGAGCGAGAGAGAGAGATCAAAGTTTACAGTCTATTCGCAGGTGCAGTTTGGAATCTATTTCAAGAAACAAGACGTGTTGCATAATAAAACCATTGCAATCAACAATAAACGGAGCCCTGAGATGCTACGAATTGAATATGAACCTAGAAGTACGTGCAAGAGGACGCGCGTTGTTGATTAGTCTCGTCTTGAGAACCCGTGCGTTCCAAAGCTCTCACTACGATTGATGCTTATAACTGCCCAAACATATAAACTTTTGTATTCTAACGAAATACCAAGTTCATTTCGATAAGCATATCTTGGTCAAGCGGCTATACTAATGCATGCAAGGGTGCTATGGATAGCCTTTACACAAAACATTAGGAGCTACCTGGGAAAGGAGTTGGGAGAGCCCAAATGGTTATGCTAAGAGAGATTATGCATATGGAGTTAAGACATATGGAGAGGTTCTACTGTAAAAGGCTTGCGCTCGTTTTGCCCCCATTTGCTTGCACCAGGAGCTGTTCAAAGTCGAATCTTCTGAACGCAACGCACGCCATCTCATCAGCATGCTGCGAGCGTCCCTCCCGCTGCACCGCGCGGTCGCCACCAGCGCCAGCGCCACCTCAAGAGCCTTCTCCTCGCTGCGCTCCTCGTCACACCCGCTTAAGCGTGCGCTACGCAACGCCACCCCCGCCGCCTCAGCCGCGGTCGTCCAGACGACGCAGCAGAGCGACGAGAAGCGCTGGACGCGCGTGCTGCTCGCGGGTCTCGCGGCCACGGGCGCTGGTGCCCTCGCGCTCTATGACCAGCGCAACGATGCGGCCGACTGCTGCGGCATCGTGGGCGTGGTGGGCACGTCGCAGGACGCGTCCGAGTTCCTGCTCGAGGGGCTCACGATCCTGCAAAACCGCGGCTACGACTCGGCCGGCATGTCGACGCAGAAGCTTCCTGCTGAGAGCGAGCCCGCTGCATCGATCACGACGACCAAGTTCGCGTCCGTGACCGGCACTGCCGACTCGATCGACCTGCTCAAGAAGTCGAAGGGCGAGCACAACGGCAACACGGTCGGCATAGCACACACGCGCTGGGCCACCCACGGCGCCAAAACGGACCGCAACTCGCACCCGCACTCGGACATGCACGGCCGCGTGTCGCTCATCCACAACGGCACGTTCACCAATTACTACGAGATCAAGCAGGAGCTCATGGACGAAGGTGTCGTGTTCTCGACCGATACGGACACGGAGGTCGCGGCGCAGCTCATTGGCCACCTCATGGGCGAAGGCGCGGACGTGCTCACGGCCACGCGCATCGCGCTCACGCGACTCGAGGGCACGTGGGGACTGTGCGTCATGGCACGCGATGAGCCGGGCAAGATCATCATCGCGCGCAACGGCTCGCCGCTCTGTATCGGCTACGGCTCGAACGAGATGTTCGTGGCGAGCGAGACGACGGCCTTCAGCCGCTACACGAAACGCTTCATCTCGCTCCAGGACGGCGAGCTCGCAGTGCTCAAGTCGGACTCGGCCGAGCTCAACCCTGTGGACGATAACGATGGCTTCCTGCAGCGGTTCCCCACGAGCCGCCTCGCGATCGCGCCGGACGTGAAAGTGCGCCTCTCGCCGGCGCCGTACCCGCACTGGACGATCCGCGAGATCATGGAGCAGCCCAAGGCTGTGGCCGCGGCGCTGGGCTACGGCGGTCGCGTGTCCGACGACCACGTGTACCTCGGTGGTCTGGAAGCCGACAAGGAGCGCATGCTCAAGATCAAGCACCTGATGATCGCGGCTTGCGGCACGAGCCTGTACGCGAGCAAGTACGGCGCCAAGCTCATGCGGTCGCTCAACTCGTTCGATACCGTGAGCACGGAGGACGCGTCCGAGTGCGCGAGCGACCGGCTACCGAAGAAAGAGGGCGGGCTGCTCGTCGTGTCCCAGTCGGGCGAGACCAAGGACGTGCACCGCGTGCTCAAGTGCGCTGAGGAGATGCCCACGGAGATCCCGACGTTCTCGGTCGTGAACACGGTCGGCTCGCTCATCGCGCGCGCGACCAAGTGTGGCGTGTACCTGAACGCCGGCCGCGAGATCTCCGTGGCGAGTACCAAGGCCTTCGTGACCCAGGTGACGGTCATGGGGCTCATCGCGTCCTGGTTCGCGCAGAACCGCGCAGACGGCAACCGCGCCAAGATGGACGAGCTCATCCAGTGCATGCACCGCCTGCCGATCGCCATCGGCATGGCGTTGCGCTCGCGCGATCTCTGCGCGCGCATTGCTGAGAAGCTCATGCGCTCCGAGCACCTGTTCGTGCTGGGCCGCGGCTATGGCGAGCCGATCGCGTACGAAGGCGCACTCAAGATCAAGGAGGTCACGTACCTCCATGCCGAGGGGTACCCTGGTGGCGCGCTCAAGCACGGCCCCTTCGCGCTCATCGAGAACGAGAAGGACGGCAAGTTTGGCGCCACGCCCATCATCCTCATTGTGCTGGACGACGAGCACGCGCAACACATGAAGACCTGCGCCGAGGAGGTGCGCGCCCGCGGTGCGTACACGATCGTGATCACGGACAACCCCAAGATGTGCGAGAACATCGCGGACACGATTATCCCGATCCCGACGAACGGACCCATGACGGCGCTACTGGCCTCGATCCCGCTCCAGCTCATCGCCTACGAACTCGCCGTGCGCAAGGGCATCAACCCGGACGTGCCGCGCAACCTCGCCAAGGCCGTGACCGTCGACTAAGTTAATGACACGAAGAGCTACAGCCCAAAAGCTACGGTGTATAAGTGAATGGATGGGATTGAATGGATGGATGAACTGTGCCTAGCCTTGGATATCTGCGGCTGGTCCCAGACTGATGGTGCTAATGGGTGGCGCTGAGGCTGAGGTGGCTGGGACGATCTGCACGAGCGAGCGCGTCGTGAGTCCACAGGCGAATAGCGTGTCTTCGAGGTTCACCAGTCTGCGGCCGTTGGGCAGGAACAGGTCAAACTGCTCGTCGCTCGTGAACCCCCGGTGGCTCTTGTGTACGATCGCGTTCTTGAGATGCCGCACTTTCTTGCGTGAAAAGAGGGCGGCGCTGAGCATGCGGCCTCCGGGCATGCGGCAGCCGATGACGATGCGCTCATCTCGTGCATTGAGCGCCGCGTCCTGGGCTGAGCCTGGCTCTGGTCACCACTGTAAGTGCTGTTATTCTAATGATGCGAGAGTTCTTGCTGGGAGTTCTGGTGCAAGAGCACTGGTCGTACTGGCTGGGGATTTGAGCCTGAATCCTCGCGATCAGAGTGCTGGGTATGGTGGTGGTGGTGCAGCGTCCTGACCTGGTCCAGGAGCCCGTACTTTGTCGCCAGCAGATTCACGCGCTGCTCGCCCTGAGGCTGTTGTCTAAGCCACTCGAACGGATCCAGGCTCTCATTGGCTGCTGAGGCTGAGGAGATTGGGAACCTGGTCGAGTGCTTCAGACTCGAAAACCCAGGCGTGGACTGTGAACTCTCGAGCTTCATCTTACTCTTCCTGAGCTCATTGATCACTCTCTTCTTGTGGGCCTCACGCTCAGCGACCGCGAGCACCTTGCTCTTTTGCTTGGCGTAGTGCGGGGACGCGTTCCAGGCCTCGGGCACCGCGTAGGACGGTGGGTTGCGCGCGGGCGACCACATGAGCTCCCGTTTCTCCCGCGAGGCTCCGAATGCCGCTGACGTGGGTTTGTCGCTCTGGATATTTTTGACCCAAGTTTGCTCGTCAGGGTCCGTGATGGGGCTGCGCACGTCCCAGAATCGCCTGATGTCGTAGAGTCCCGGCCCCAGGTCCTGGTCCGAGACCGAAATGAACGAGTCTTTGTCCTTGGTGACGCGCGGGAAGACGGCGCTCTGGGTCGAGAGCAAACTGCGCAGCACCGACGGGCTCTGAGGCTCAGTCCCTTGGTCCTGATAACTCTTGGCTCTGGCTCGGGCTCGTCTCCTTCTGGAGCTGGGCTCGGTCTCGAGACCTCGCGAACTCCGACTAAACGAGCCCAGGCTCGGCTGAGGATTTAGTACGGTACTGCTATTGGCTGGCGAGGGCAATAAAGAGCTAGTCGCTTGCAGACTGGCGCTTTTAGCTCTGGGCGAGCCCAGTTGGTACGGATCCCGATCGATACGGGACGCAAAGATCGCTGACTGGTGGGGCGCGTCTTCGAGCTTCCAGAGATCCTCGACTTCGTACGCGCCTGGGCCAGGCAGGTTCTAGGTTATCAGGTACATCGTCACATCCTTCTTAGTCAATAGTCAGCGGTTCTGTACGCCAAGCAATAGCACGTACGTCCAGCTCGAGCTTCTCCTGCTTGCGATGCGTGTCCTCTTCCGAGTAGCCCAGCGGCACGCAGAACTTGCGCTCCAAGGCTCCAATGTCCACGTCGCCGAGCACTTTCTGCGCCTCGAGCCGCACGACCAAGCGGAAGACGTCCTGCGACAAGAAGGGTTTAGTTGGGAGCAGCGGCGCATTGCTGCTCCGCTGGGGCAGTGGCTGCGGTTGCTTCGACTTGACGTGAGTGCGCATCTGTGTTGGTTGCTCTCTTGGCTGTCTCTGAGAGTCCTCACCACACACGCCAATGAAGACACAGCGTCGACTCTGATAAGCTCGTCAGAGTCCAGGTAGTCATGAGGACAAATCGCTAAGGGATCTGTCTATATATACTTGGAATACGCTGGCGAAGTGGGCGACGTGCTTTGCTTCAGGAAAAAAGAATAGCAGAAGTGAGCAGTCTTAAGCAGCACAGACACTCGGCATGACTTGCTGCTGGGTGGAAGCAGCTTCTGCGGTTGGAAACGAGTGGCGAAGTGGTTGCTCAGGTTGATTTTGCTCCTCGCTATGCAGGGCCTTGGCGCCAATGTGGCCAGCCTTGAATCCGTTTCGAATGACTTAAACTTTCATTCAAAGCGAGCACATGACTACATGTGCTCGCTACTGCTTTCGGCGCCGACGCCGTCGAGGCGGCGCGCACGTTCATCTTGGCGACAGCGGTCGGCAATCTACTCTTTCCGTCCGAGGCGAGCATGTGTCTCTCGAACCTGGACGGCGCCAAGCTCAGCGACGCACTCAAGGCCAGGCTCGCGACCAACAAGTGCGCCGTAATGAAGACCGTGACGAACCTGCCGTTCGTGCAACACCTGATCGGCAACCTGACGGCGAAAACAGACACACTGGGCTTCACGAAGCTGCTACGCAACGTCTCGAGCACCAAGTTGACGACTTCTGCGGCCTGTACGTGGACCAAATCGTGCCGTGCCTCACCTCGAAGCTGCTGCCCGCGATCGCGACGATCCGCGCCAAGTACGCAGACGACTGCTGCGACGCCTGGGCCACGTCGGCGATCAAAGACTTTGGCTACACGGTCTCGGACGAGCTCATCAAGTTTGCGCGGCTCTTGGACGACGTCATGTGCTCGCGCCAGACACCGTCGTTCCTGGGCAACGCATCCCAGGTCTGCGGCTGCACGTTCTCGCAGAGCACATTCACGGCCAACGATTCGGCGACAATGGGCTCCGACCTCATCGTCAACCTGCAGGTGCCCACGGATCAGGTGTGCCTCAAGGCCGAGGGCAAGGCGTACGTGAACGTGAACGGCGGGAGCGTCGCGGCGCTGCCGCTCGCACAGCGCACCAACGTCTTTGACATGCAAGCGCTCTTCTCCACGACCAAGTGCCTCAAGGGCAGCGAGTTCTTCCCATTCGTCTCGGGCCTATTCTCGTCGAGCGTCAACGCCGTCGTTGCGGCGTATTTCAGCAAGGCGTGCGTGCACATCCCTATCAAGTACGCGAACAAGTGCTCCTACACGCGCAGCGTGTCGCTCGTGGACTGGGCGTCCGAGCCGTCCAAGGTCAAAGTGCAGGACCTGGGCAGCGGCGGCTCGGCCGTGAGCTCGGACCCGGCGTCCAACATCTCGTTCCAGCCCGCGGCACCGACCAAGTCGTCGGCTGCGTCCGATCTGCAGGTGAGCAGCACGAGCGTCCTGGTAGGCGTGACGACAGCGGCACTTGCACTCGCCCACCACCTCGCGCTCTCCGACAGTTCCTAGAATAAGAGAGGAAGAAGCCTGTGCTGCTATAAAGTGCATATGCTGCGACGCGCGGGTGACGACCATGGCGATCAAGTACGACAACAGCGTGGGAAAGTTCGTCTGCGGCTCGTCGAAGACACTACCATCGAGAGCATGGGCAGCGGCGTGTGCTCATGAATGATCTGCTCGTGCCGAAGAGCGCGGAGTTCCATCGAGCTCATCAAGGCATCTGTTGCACTCCATAGCCTATGTGTGCCTCCACTCTACAAGTCGCTAGCAAGCATGAAAGGAAACTCATTACAATGATTACAAAGAGCTGCTGGTTGAGGCTTCGTACATGAGGATGCAATACAATGCTATGCGAGCTGAGCCACATTGCGAGAAGCTTACACCATGAAGATGCCGTGCCCGCGTGGGAACATCATGTGGAACCACGCCTGGTAGGGATCGGCCGACGCGCCTTGGTGGATCTGGACGTTTTCACCATTGCCCGTGTGGGCAGAAGTGCTCCAGTTCATACTGCCGTTCAGCAGTATGAACGAGTCAACCACATAGAACTGAACAAAGACAATAGACACACGATGTTAGAGTAGATAAACGATTCATGCAAACTTACTTTGTGGTGCATCAACAGCATGTAGATGTGGCGCACTGGGATCTTCGCGTATTGGAGATCCAACACTGTTGAGCTCGGGTGAAGTGCACAAGAAGTGCACAACCTCGGTCGGCGATCACTCGAACGACCACGCCGTGCGCATGGGCATTCAATATGGCGGTGTTAAAATGTAAACCATTTTGGAATGGGATTTAGCCTTTTTGGCTCGACATCGCTGGTTAAAAGCGCCAATAGAACTTTCAAGACAAAACCGAAGGGAGAGGAACTGTCTTCTTTTTCTCCTCGCCAAAAAGAGAGCAAGTTGCAGATTGGGGGAGGGACCCTCGTAACAGCCGCATCTTTTCCAGCTTCGAGTTGCTGAATGGGAGCGCGAGGGGGCGCCTTCGCTCGTGTTGTCACGCTGCCGTAAGAAAGGAAACAGAACGCGCAGAGAAAAGCAGCGGCAGCCATGGGTGCGTGCGAGTCTGTATGTGACTGTGTGTGTGTGGATGTGTGCGTGTATACAATGGAAAATAGAGAGAGAAAGCGCGTATGTGTATATGTGTGTGTGCTTGTGTGCGATCTCTTCCCCTCTCTCTCGTGGCTAGTGGTGGTGCTAAAGAGCTGCTCGTTGGTTCGCGATGCCACAAGCCCGCCAGTAATTGATGGAAAGAATGATCTCGTTCCATGCGATTGGCTGCCTGGACGTGTTCATGTGTGTGGTTGGTTGCATGGAGGGGAGAATGACGAACTGAAGGGGCATGTTGGCTGACAATCCATGTACGATGCCTGGAATTGGTTGTGTATCCATGCAGCAGAAGACGAAGTGTACCCGATCGCGCTCCTGACCGAGGAGTTGAAGAGCGATGAAGTGGAGACGCGCATCAAGGCCATGCGTCGCCTGAGGACTGTCGCGCAGGCGCTCGGCGCGGACCGCACGCGCTCGGAGTTGCTGCCGTTCCTGCAAGGTACCTGTCACGATCCCACGTTTTCGGAGTGATTGAGCACACAAGTTGGAATCAGCTCACCATTCATTCGATCTTGTATTGGGGCTATCCATCATACAGAGGCGACTGAGGACGAAGATGAAGTGCTGGTCGCGCTCGCGGAGGAGCTCGGAGGCTTCGTGGAGCTTGTGGGCGGCGCTCCGCACGCGGCCGTGCTGGTTGAGCCGCTTGAAGTACTCGCTGGCGTTGAAGAGACCGTCGTCCGCGACCGGGTATGCACCAGACAGCCTAACTGCGTGGTTGATCCAGCTTTTCTTGACTGCATGCGGGCTAATTAAAATGTGTGCTTTCTTTGTGTTTGTAGGCTGTCGAGTCCCTGCAGAAGGTGGCGGCTGTCGTGCCCAACACGGGTGACGTGTTCGTGCCGCTGGTGAAGAAACTCACGGAGGGAGACTGGTTCACATCTCGTGTCTCGGCCTGCTCGCTCTTCGCGGCTGTGTACCAGAAGCTCACGGAAGCTGGCCGCAAGAAGGAGCTCCGCGAGTACGTGGCGATCGTGTTCGCCTTGTTGAACCTGAGACGTGCCGTGGTACCAGTCGACTAACGCCTGCCTCTTATTGCTCCATTGTTTGCTCTAAACAGCTTCTTCCAGCTGCTCTGCAACGACGACACTCCAATGGTCCGTCGTGCTGCGGCCTCGAACATCGGAGTACGTTTGTTTATCATGACTGTCGCGGAGATTTGAATGCACCTCGTGCGTGTTACTGACTGGCAACCCATGGATATTCAGAAATTCGCGGCGACGTTGGAGAAAGAACATCTCAGTGGACTCGTGCTGCCGCTCTTCCGCTCGCTGACGACCGACGATCAGGACAGCGTGCGCCTCTTGGCCATCGAGAACTGCGCGGCGATCGCGCAGCTGCTCTCGCCAGAGGAGAACGCGCAGCACGTTCTCCCGATCGTGCGCTCATCGGTCGAGGACCGCTCGTGGCGCGTGCGTTTCAGCGTTGCGAAGGATTTCTTCCCGGTACGTGAGCTCTTCGTTACGAGTGGTAGAATCACGATGTCGGTCGGACTAACTGATGTGTTTGGTTGCTGGATATGCATAGCTCTCGCGCGCCATGGGATCCCAAATCACAGAATCGGAACTCCTCACTTGCTTCACCAACTTGCTGCAGGTAATGGCGCAGATTTCCATGAAGCCCTTACTGCCGGCAATATTATTGAGTTCTTCCTGACACGTTCGCAACTGTTGTTCCTGTAGGATGCCGAGGCTGAAGTTCGTGCCGCGTCAGCCAAGAACCTCTCGGGCTACATTACAATCGTCAAGAGTGAGCTGTTCTCGAGCGAGATTCTGCCACTGCTCTCGACGCTGTCCCAAGACACGGCTCCAAACGTTCGAAGTACGTTTTCCTTTAGTTCGATGCCAGTCTTGATTGATGTCAGTGAAATGTATTGCTAACATTTGTATCTCTTTGTTAACCTTGCAGCTGCTGTGTCGATCGCCATCATGGAGCTCGCGCCAAAGCTCGGCGAAGCGACATCCAAGTCGACGCTCGCGCCGCTCCTGCTCCTGTTCCTGCGTGACGAGATCGTGGACGTGCGTCTCAACATTCTTAAGCGCATGGAGTATCTCGCGCAGTGGATGTCGTCGTTCGAGGCGATTTTGCTCCCAGCGATCGCGGACCTCGCGCGCGACCTGCAGTGGCGCGTGCGTGAAGCCGTGATCCTGTCGATCCCAGCGCTTGCTGGCAGCCTCGGGAGCCAGTACTTCCAGGACCACCTGCTTGAGATCTACATGAGCTCGTTCACGGACATGGTCGGCGAGGTGCGTCTGAGCGCGACGAAGATCCTCCCGCAGCTGCTGGAGACCGTAGGCAGCGAGTACATTTTGCAAAACATCTTGCCGCGCCTCGCGCAGACGTTCGACCGCTCGGTGATCTACCAGGAGCGCGTGAATGTGCTACACGGGCTTAAGCAGCTCGCGACCGAGAAGGCGTCGAGCGAGTTGTTAACAAGCATGCTCGCGCTGGCGGTGCGCGGCGCGCGCGACAAGATCCCCAACGTTAGATTTGTGGCCTCGATGACTCTAGAGCAGCTCTGCAAGTACTCGGATGCCTCCATCGTGTCGACCCAAG
This sequence comes from Globisporangium barbulae, assembly GCA_023337805.1. NCBI lineage: Eukaryota > Oomycota > Peronosporomycetes > Pythiales > Pythiaceae > Globisporangium > Globisporangium barbulae. The sequence goes on along the minus strand of JAADXK010000710.1, from coordinate 6,117 downwards.
TCAGGTGCGTCCATAGATTCAACTTTGTGATATTCTATGACTGGGACTCAGAGACTGACTTGTGTGTCGCTTTGATCGCTTTGTGACCTGCAGACCTTGCCTCTCGGACTTAGTGAACGACACGGACGCCGACGTCAAGTACTACTCGAGCCTCGCGATGGACGCCGTGCAGGGCTAACGCCTTTGCAATCCTATGAACATCCTCTTGTTATTCCAACTCAACTCTCTCTCTTTTCTCTCTTCTCCCATTAGAAATATAGTTTGCTAAGAGGCTGTGTACATGGGCGAGCGGTTTGTCTCTCATTCGTTCGTGTCCATGTTCTTTTTTCTATTCGGCTTTGTATCATTCGTTTATGCAATATGAGCTTGTTGCTTTGGGGATCACGCCACTGTTTTGCTTGCGAACTGACTGGCAGCACCAGGTCACTGACGTGACGTACAAGGAACTTGTAGGTCTCACGATGAGCCAGTGTGCCAGTCTCAACAGGAGTGAGTCTGATCTGAAAGGCGACCAGTCCTCTCTTACAGCAGCGGCAGCGCGATGGTCTGCAGGAAGTAGTGGTGCCAGCGGTTGTCGTTCGTGAGCTCCGGGTGGAACGCCGTCACGAGGATGTTTTTCTACAGCGAAGCCATTGGAAGACAACCAGGTCAGTACCATATCCAAGTCTGATAAACGCCTGTGTGTATGACATTTGAATACAAAGATGACGAACCTTGCGAGCAGCAATGATGACGTCCGTCGGATCGGAGCCATCGGCCGGCTTGGCGGCCTGAATGCGCGAGAGCTCCTCAATGGCCTCACCCACCGAGATGATCGCGGGCGCGCGGATGAATACGGCGTTGTACGGCTCGGCGTTGAAGCCCGGCGGACCCTCCACCAGCTGCTCGAACGAGCGCACCTGCGCGCCGAAGAAGTTGCGCGACACCTCGACGTCGATGCCGCCGATGAGCGTCTGTCCGCCCTGTGTCATTTCAATAGAGAGAGAGAGAGTACAGTGACAAGTTCAGTTTGTGCATCTCCGATGCAACAACAATACTCCACCATGAGCCATGAGCCAGTGTCACAAACGCACCTCCTCAGCGTGCTTGGCCGACTGCGCGAGCATGATCATGCCGGCGCAGGTGCCCCAGATCGGTCGCTCGTCCGCCACCCACTTCTTGAGCGGGTCGATGAGTCCCCAGCGCGTCGCCACCTTGCCGATCGTCGTGCTCTCGCCGCCTGGCAGGACGAGCGCGTCGGCGTCCGCGAGTTGCTCGGGCAGGCGCACCGCGAACGCGTGCACAGTGATGGCCTCGCCGTCGGCGTCCACGAGCTGCACCGAGTGCAGCATGTCGATATGCTCCTCGAATGCGCCCTGCAGCGCCAGCACGCCTACGCGGATCCCCGTCTTCGCCATTGCTATTGTGCTAATGACTTTTTGCAGCAAATGAGCTTGTGGACCGGAAGAGCAGCTCTCGTCGCTGCTTTCTGCCGTGTTCTTGCGGAATGACGGACACCTCTTCCAATCTGAGCTGCTGGTCATCATGCCATACCGTACTTTATCGGATAGAGCCACACCATTTCGTACTTTAATGGATGGTTACAGTCATCACATCATTTCATGGACAACAAATGATCCATTCGTACTTTACAGAGATAGTAGAGTACGCACCTGTGATTGATCTTGTCCTGGTGATGAAAATGTACAGGTCAAGATGGCGTCGGAGGCGCATCTGCGCGCGCAGTACGAGGTGCGGCTTCCTTCTCTACACCTCCTGCGATGCCACAAGACCATCAACTAATACACGCAACCAACTCTCTATCTTTATATTATGTGTATGCACGTGTGGCGTTATGCAACGAACGCGCAGGCACTGGGCAAGGAGAACCGGCTGCTGAAGCACAGCGTCGAGAAGCTCGAGCTCGAGAATCACGACCTCAAGCGCTCGGTCTACGAGCTCACGCTCAAGTACGTCCATCGTATCACCTGTTGCATGTACTGTTATTTGATGTTCACGGCTGTTACTGATATCACCACCACCCTCGCTCGATGTATACTGTAGACTCGACTCGGTCCAGAGCTCGTCGAGCCGCCATGGCGCATCCTCGTCCACATCCACGTCTGCTTTAGCGTCTGAGCCTTTCCAGATCAGCGACCTGCTATCGACACCCAAGCCGCAGAACGGAGAAGAGGCCGCTGAGTACGACCGACACGCGAACGCGCTGCACGGCGCCAAGGCGGACGAGTACGACGACGACGGCCGCGTGCTCTTCCAGAAGTCGGAGCTGCGGGCGCACACGGGTGCCGTGTACACGGCCAAATTCTCGCCGTGCGGCCGTCTGCTGGCGTCCGGCTCGCTCGACACGAAGGTGTTGCTCTGGGATGTCACCACCAAGTTCAACCAGCAGCAGGTCGCGTCGCTCGCACAGCACTCGCAGCTGGTCATCGACGTCAGGTACGTGAGCGAGGAGCCCATGCATGTGTGCGTGCTGATATTGTACTGCGAGTTGTGGTACTGACAGAGAGTGCTATTAATGTTTGCAGCTGGTCGGACGACAGCGCGTCACTCGTGTCGGCGTCCTACGACCACACGGTGAAGCTCTGGGACGTGGAGAAGAGCCAGCTCGTAAACAGCTCCGAGGTGCCCGGGCTCGTGCAGTGCGTCTCATTCAACATGGCAGGTCAGTTGGACACTGCTATCATGCGGGTCGTAGCATGTGGTTCCTGTGTGGATTGTTGATACTGACAGAGGAAAACACTGTGTGTTGGCACATTAGACAACAATCAGTACTTCTTCGGCACGAGCAAGAGCTGCATTCACCAAGTGGACTCGCGCGCGGAGGTGGTTCGGTGCGTACTCCTATCGATTAGCAAGACAATAGAGAAGCTTGGGCAAGTCCTGACACTGTGATGATGATGGTGATGACAACAGCACGTGGCAGAACGACGCGATGGTGAACTCGCTCTACGTGTCCCCTGACGGACAGTTCATCATCACTGGCGATAGCAAGGTACGCGATTGCATTCCTGCACTAGCCTAATGCTCATGTTAGCACAGAAGGACTAACTAGGCTTCTCTCTGTCTATCTCCACAGGGCATGATCAAAACGTGGGACGTGCGCATGGACGCGTGCATCGAAGACATCTCGAAGCTCAACGACTCGGGCCACCACGCGATCTCGCACATCCACGCGTCGCCGCCCGTGGACGGCCGCCGCGGCGACGAGGACGGCCGGTTCCTCGCGGCCAACAGCTACGACAACATTTTGCGCGTGTACGACCGGCGCTCGAAGCTCATCAGCAGCTCGCACGGCCAGGAGCAAATGCAGCTCTCGTTCTTCGTCTCGGGCCACAAGAACAAGAACTGGCCCATCAAGAGCTCGTTTTTCCGCGGCGAGGGCTACAAGTACAAGCTCAACTTACCAAGCAATCGGGGGCACCACCACGCGTCACAGCGCAAGCTCACGGACGGCGACGGCGAGGACTTCCAGGACAGCGACCGGCCCGACACGACCCAGGAGACGCTGCTGCTGGCCACGGGCAGTGCGGACAACAAGATCTACCTGCACGATGTGAGCCTCAAGCACGCGAACGCGCGGCCGGCGCCCTACCTCGTGCAGAAGATCGACGCGCACAGCGACCGCGTCTACTGCGTCGACTTCCACCCGACCGAGCCCATCCTCGCATCCGCCTCGGCCGACTTCTCGGTCAAGATCTGGCTGCCGCGTTCGCCCAACGCGCGTCTTCCCAAGCCCAAGAGCTAAGGTATTCAGCTGAGGCCATCAGGTGTGTATGGGTTTGTATGTGTTTCTCAATTGATATTCAAATGATCAAAGCTGTTGGTTAGTTGGCTCGTACAACGACAGTCGGCTAGTGACTCTCGTCCTGCCTCCTACTCATATAAAGTGCACAATCGAAATCCTCAATCACTCTCCACAACATGGCCATCCATCTTCTCTCATCTGAAGACTAAAGGCAGCTGAATCCATCCATCCACTGACAATGGACGCCGAAGACGCTAAGCAAAGCCTAGTTAGTTTTGAGGCACTTGTCGAGCGCCGAGAACTCGGAGAAGAAGGCCGTGAACCACTGCATGGCCTTCTCGAGGTCCTCCGTGCCGCACATCTCGCGGATGCTGTGCATGCTCAGCTGCGCGAGACCCACATCGATCGTGCGGATGCCCGTGCTCGTGGCCAGAATCGGGCCGATCGTCGAGCCGCAGCCCGTGTCCTGGCGCACGACGAACTCCTGGATGTCGATGTTGTGGCGGCGCGCGAGCTCCTTGAGCAGGAAGGCGGATTCACCCGTCGTGGCGTAGCGCTCGTTCGCGTTGTACTTGATCACAGGGCCGGCGTGCAGCGCCGGGCGGTGGTTCAGCTCGTGCTTGTCCGAGTAGTTCGGGTGCACGCCGTGCGCCATGTCGGCCGATACGAGGAAGCTCTTGCGCGCCGCCGCCGCGCACAGCTCGCCCTGCGCGATGCGCTCGCTGACCGACTGCAAAAAGTTCGAGCCGGCGCCCATGAGCGAGTCCGAGCCCACCTCCTCGTTGTCAAAGAGCGCCACCACGCGCACGTTCTCGTCGTCGGCCAGGTTGTCAAGCGACTGCACGAGCGACTGCATCGAGAGCCACGAGCAACAGAGGTTGTCGAGGCGCGGTGCGAAGATGAACTCGTCCAGCACGCCGCCCACGTTGCCGCCCTGGGTGTCAAAGAGGCAGAGCTCAAAGTCGCAGATCTGGTCGACCTTGATGTCGAGCTCCTTCGCGATGAGCTGCAGCAGCACCGACGTGTGTTTGGACTTTGGCTTGTCCTTGTCGTCGTCTCCCGTCGTCGTCTCCAACTGGGCGCGCGCCGCCGTGGCGATCACAGGGCGCAGGTGGTTCTCCTTGTTGAACGTGAAGCCCTGGCCCACCTCGCGATCCAGGTGGATCGCGAGCGTCGGGATGCGCATGATCGGCTTGTTCACGAGCAGCAGGCGCGAGCGAAAGCTCGAGTCGCTCTCGCGCACGATCACACGGCCGGCGATGCCCAGGTCACGGTCGAACCACGTGTGGAAGAGGCCGCCACCGTAGCACTCGACGCCGACCTGGAGCCAGCCCTGCGACTCGAGGTTCGAGATCGGCTTCACCTTCAGGCACGGGCTGTCCGTGTGCGCACCGATGATGTGGAAGCCGTTGCCGCGCTGGTACTTGCCGCCGACCGCGAAGGCGATCTACAGACAGACGTACGTACAACGAGCAGTGTGAGTGTGTGCGGTCATCATCATGGCACAGTGAGCGATAAAGGGAGAAACGTACGATGGCCGACTGGTTGCGCGTGACGTAGTACTTGCCACCCGGGTGGATCGCGTCCTTCCACGACTCTTCTTCGCGGAGCGGCTTGAAGCCGGCGGCGCTCAGCGTCTGGATGGTCTCGTGCACCGCGTGGAACGGCGACGGGCTCTTGTTGATGAAGCTGAGGAAGGCTGCACCAACAGAAGGTAGAAGAAGGAAGCCCGAGCACCAGAACCACACGTTAGCCCCAAAAGATCCAAGGCGAGGGGGATACATTAAACACGCACGCGAGCACACATGGAGCAACGCCCGTGCGTCAAAATGGCACACAGCAACGCACCAGCCACCGTCTGCGGGGTCGTCTTGGAGAGCGTGAGCTTGACCATCGTGCTGCTGCTGGGATTCGAGTGGGGATCTTTCTCGCAAATGAGCGTGTTAGTGGACGGTTGGACGTCGTCGTGTTCTCGAGAGTGAGCTGTGCGTCTTGCAGTATCGCAAGTGCAAGTAGCTGATCTACCTTACTTTACTGTGTTGCAAGACACTAATTAGTTACAAGACATCTCGTACCCAGTTGGTTCATAAACAAGTGATTACAAGAGCGTTTTCAAAATCAAGAGCACACAAAGCACTTATACTCTGTTTCATTTGTTACAAGACAATTGTTTTTTACTTTGTAGCTTTTGGGTACTGGTTATTGGTTACGTGTAACATCATACAAAAATGATTACCGAATATCCTTTGTCAATCCGGACGAATTGTTGATTCGGACAAAGATATTAGCCAATCACAGCGAAACACTTCTTTTCAGCCTCAACCATTTGTCAATCCGGACAGTACCAAAAATGTGGTACATGTACCATCTTT
>JAADXK010000709.1:0-16921 GCA_023337805.1 Globisporangium barbulae | reverse complement strand
CTCGGCGTCATGGCCTCGAGCTTCGCCTTGTGCTCCAGCAGCAGGTTGCATGTGCGGATGCTACCGTTGCCCGCGGCCTCGTGCAGCGGCGTGAGACCGTTCGTGAGCGTCATGTTCGCGTCCGCCGAGCGCTCGAGCAGCAGCTTCACGGCCGCGAACTCGTTCTCCTTGGCTGCGTAGAACAGAGGAGTGCCGCCGTCTTCATCCACGATGCTCAGGCACCTACAGCACAACAGCAACGAGCCATTGTGAGCCACACAATGTCATCGCACCATTCATGCATAATACACGCAAGCAGATAGCCGAATAGAGACGTACTCAGGGGCGACATCGAGGACGTACGTGATGACTTTGCGGCGGCCCTGCGCGGCGGCGAAGTGCAGCGCCATGCGCATGTGCACGTCCTTGAAACCCATGAGCACCTCCTTGCCATTGGCCGCCTAGCCCTTGCTCAAGATCTCTCCACCGTCTTTTTGAACAGGTCCAGGTCGCCGCCTGAGGACAACAACATGCATAACAACCAGTCAACTGAGCAGTGCGCTCTCATGTAGCCAAGACTCGCAAAGAACAACACGAGCTGCTCCTGCGCACCTTCAAATATTGAATGCGTGCTCGGAATCTTGTTTTTTGTGAAGCTGCTAATCACACTCGAAGTTCGATCATACGGTGTACGGACCGACGATATGTACCCACTTGCTTACATACTGCTAGCATGCGTATCCGTGAGCAGGTCTGCCGTGAGCGAGTTCTCCTCTTCCAGGAGTCTCGGCGTCGGGCGTCTCGTTCGTCGCACGAGCTTGGCCGGCTCCTCCATGCGCTGCCCGAGTCGTCGGCACGCGCACAGTGTACTGTCGATCAGGCGGAGCTGGTCAGGCTCAAAACTCTCGACGCAGTGCACTCGGTTCGTGGCGTGTGGCGAGGTAGATGCAAAGCTGTCATTCGAGTCGATCGTGAGCTGTCGCGGGCGCTTGGGGTGATGATTCGCGGGCATGGTTGAGGCGCTGGGCTCACCTGTGCTTCTGTCTTGATCAGTGAGTCCAAGTTCTGCAGCAGCAACAATTCTCGCCTGTGTGTCTCTATGCGGAGTCTGCTGCGTTAAGCTGCTCTCGTCAACGTAGTAGACACCGTACTTGCAGACCTCGAAGCCCTTGGAGTGGTTCACGTGGTGCAGCACGCCAGCGTCCATGAGCGCGTTACCGAGGCGAATCGCCTGCGGCTTACCCGTCACTCGTCGGCTGCGTATCAGATGCAGCACTGCTTCTTCACCGTAGAACTGGCCACCGAGGTCGCTATAGAGCTCACCAGCTAAGTCGTTCATCACTTCCTCCTGGATCGTCTCTAGCACACTGACGATATACTGCGTCGACGGCCGCAGTCTTGCATCCTGCTCCCATGAGCTCTCGATGAGCTGACACACGCACGGGTGCACGTGCAGCGCGATCTTGGGTCGGTATCCGCCAGCGACGGCCTGGGCGATCGACTGGGTGTCGCCCGAGCGCAGACTGGGGAATCGCTCGCAGTCCGGGTGCAGCACGTCCCACATGATCATCGCCAATGCAAACACGTCGATGGCCTCTTCGTACTGCGAGTCGCTGCCAGAGCCAACGAGGTTGCTCAGTACCTCAGGTGGCGTGTACTCGACGTTGCTGCTCTCACTTGGGTCGAACGCAATCGGCGGTGGCATCACTGCAACAGCACTCCTGGGCGACTTGAGCAGGCTGAAGTCGCCATCGAGTTGACTCAGATCGCTGCTATCACGATACTGGGTGTGTGGGAGGTTCTTGGCCTCGCCCAAGTCCGTGAGCTTCACGTTCCCATCCTGGTCCACCACGAACGACGTTGGCCGGAGGTCTCGATGCAAGAACGCTGGTGAGAAGCTGTGTAGGTACGCCACGGCACGCGTGGCGTCAAGGATGTACCCGAGCTGCACGAGGAAGTGATATTTGGTCGGATGCGTGTAGCTTGCAAGGTCGCCGGCCATGCCACCCAGGACGTCACGAAGTGTCACAGTGCACAACTCGGTCACGAAGCTCACGCTTGGCGGTGAGACGCACATCCCGTAGAAGCGCACGATGTTTGGGTGGTGCAGCGCGCCGCAGAGAGCGGCTTCGTGGGCGAACCGCGCCAGCGTCTCGTCCGCAAAGTTCGCAGGAGTGTACACCTTCACGGCCACTGCGGTGCACGAATGCAGCACGCCACTGAACACTTGCGCGCACGTTGGTTTGCGTTTGTTACTGACTAGGCGCTGCTTGATCTCCAGTGCACCAAAGTCAAGCACGAGCTTCGGCTGCATCTCGATGTGCAAGTGCAGCCCCTGCGGCGAGACGCGCTCCTGGAGGAACTGCACGCGGGAGATGCGGATGGCGTGACCCTTGAGCTCGAGAAGGAGCTTGCTGTGCAGCTCGCAGGTGTGCGACGCGGTACGGCGCCAGTGCTCCGTGTCGCTTCGGAGCACGCGCCAGATGAAGAGCGGACACAGAGACATCAGCACCAAGTTCGTGTACGCGAGTGCGTCGGCCGATGCGTCTTTGCCGGAGTGCGAGATTGCGTCAACGGCGAACAACAGTACGTGAGACGTGACTGCGAAGGCGCAGTACTCGCGTGTGGAGCCAGGGAACGCTCGGCTGCTTGGTGGACGGATCACGATCTTGATGTAGAAGAACAGGAGGAAGGCTCGTGCCGCTGAGAGAGTCCAGAAGTATGCCTGTGAGCTCGGGAATGGCTCGCTTGCCGAGTTAAGGCACCATGCGACTGGGATAGTGTAGCAGCTCAGGACCAGTGCCAGCAGAATGCTCGACCACAGCGCGTGCGTGGTGAGCTGCCGTTGCACCATATGCGCGAGCACGAGCACCAGGACGAACTGCTTGCCGGAGTACGCGATCTCATTCACGAGCGCAGACACGTTCGCGGAGTCTGTTTGCTCCACGAGCACCACAGCGAAGCCACCGGTGATGAGCATTGAGACGAGGCACAGTGTCGAGAGGATCGGCTCTAGCGCCGGCAGCACGATCTTCCTTGACGCCGTCCCGTTTCCTTTCAGGGCCGCACGTCGGTGCTGTCGCGAAAACACGAGGAGGAGCGCGAATAGTGTGAGAAGAATCGCAAACTGGATCACGACGAACTGCGGCTGACGCTCGACGGAGCTCGTCGCGGCTTCAAGTGCTTCATACTGGCTCGCAGCAGTGGTGTTGGTGTCTGGAGCTTGTGTCATGTTCGTCGTCGATCCAAGCGCTCGAAGCATGTACATAGCTCCTGTTGGTGGCGCGTGACTTGTTTGGGAGCAAGTGAATCGAAAAGTGAGCTTCGCTGCAAGTTGGAAACGTCGCCCTCGAAATACGATCCACGAATCGCTTCTGCTTACCCCCGCATGCTTCGCGGATCGTTCTGTCTCGCGCGAGCAACGAGTTGCAGGGGAGCCCAGGTGAGTGCTGACGAGCCGTGAGAAGAAGGCAACGGCCCATCGATCGTTTTGTTTCGATTTCCAACCCTTCATTCATCCATTCACCATCGCCATCAGTCCCTGCCTTTGACGCCGCCGCGAAAGCCTCGCTCTCGACTTGATTTGCCGTTGAGGCCACCACTTGCAGTGCTTGAAGAGGCGCTTGATACTTTTGCCTTTGACACACATCAACTCGATGCGCGCACCGAAGGGGTATGCAAGGCTCGGAAAGCGCGCGCTTTTCCATCGAAAATGGTTTTCCATCAGATGGAAAAAACGTTCGCTTTTCTTCTCCAAGAGGCGTGTACTGGATAGACATCGTGTGAAGAATCAGCTGGAATACGACGCATGGAGGCATGGAGAAGCGTGGGCAGCGGAAGCACACGCGTTGCAGCAGAAAGAAAGCGAAAGCGCACACATTTCACTTGCTGAGAAAGGTTGTGTGCGTCATGCCCGTGAACGCTCACTTGACACTGGCAGCGTGAACACTTGAAGAGCGACGTCAGGAACTCCACTCCTGTGGAAAATCAAGTCCCACATGCGTGAATGTTTTGTGTCACTTGACACTGAAGCAAGCAAGGACATGAAGCATTTTTCGTGGTAAGGAAGACGCGCTTCAGCTGGGCGAAAGCTTGGACGCGCAGCGGAAGCATTGAGAATCATGCCGTGCCTGGGTGGTGGGGAGCTGCGAGATCTCTCTCAGGTTTGTTTTCCTTCGATCTTGAGGCTCGTTGACGCTCGATGCTTGTACGATAGCACCCTGGAGCTCTGAAGGGTCTGGAGCTGCTGAAACCTTGCTCCATACACCTTTTACTTTCTTTACAGTCTTTATGCAACATCTTCGGCGCGTGGTCGTTTGGAAACACAATCAGCGCTTTTCGATCGAAGCGCAAGACTTTTGAGTCGCGATCGGGGATGATCCTGGAAGAAAAGGTGTCGAGTTCCGGAGTTCGCTTCGCAGCCTGTGAGACGCAGACATCATAGCCTTTGCTGCCACATACCATTTCAGAGAGTTGGACTGAGACCAAAGTGAGTGAGGCTCCTGCAGGATCATCCAGTCAGAATGCGTGCAGTGGTGACTTGGAAAACGCCAGAAGCTGGGCTTCACTGAACAAGTCACCATTTGTCTTGACTGTCGAAGTATCGGTGGGGTGGGTGGCGTTATTCTCATCATTGTACTACGAAGTACTTCGAAGCATCTTCTCGTCACATTCCGCAAATGGGTTACCTTCAAAATGAGCTTCAGGCGCCCAACCAACCGTTTATTCATGCATTCATTCGCAAGTGTGTCGTGTTACCTTCTATCCCTGCTTCTTCAACGCGCGGTCCTTGCGGTGGTGGTTCCCCACCTTGGCCTTGTTCTTCGCGCTTCGAGCGCGTGCGCGCAGCTCCTGTTCTTTGGTCATCGGTGGCGTAGCGGAGGTGGCACCAGCAGCGCTTTCAGAGGCCTTCGAAGCAGCGCCAGGAGCACCTGGAGCGGGTTTCTTGAAATTCCCTTGGCCATTCTTCTTCGCCTGCTTGTCGCCAGGCTGCTGCTTTAGCTGACCAGAAGCTGAGGCAGTGGCACTAGAGCGAATCGGGGCGCGCATCTTGTTCGGGTTGAAATCCTTCGTGTCCGGCTCGTCCTCGTCGATCTCTTCGCCGTTGTTCACGGGGTGCAAATGGTTCACATTCTTCATGCTCTCCCAGAACGCGTCCTCAGCCTCGCGTGCGAGCATGAGCCGGTTCTGCTGGCGGATCGAGTCCGGGTCGTCGCCCTGTCCGCTGTCCTTCACGCTGAACGGCTCGTAGTCCTCGAACTCGTCATTGTAGTCGTCGTCGTACTCGTCCAGCTTCAGGAATGGCGTCATGCCGGCCATTATCTCTTCTTCCTCAACGATCATGTTGGCGATCTTCTTTGTCTTCTCCGCCAGCGCCGTGTCTCGCTTCAAAATCTGCGGATCGTAGTGCTTCTCCTGCGGCTTCTTGCCAACCCAGACTTTGCTTGGATCCAATTTCGCCTCGGGTTTCGCTGCAGAAGCAGGTGCGCTCTTTCCCGCAAGCTTCGCCTCGACAACGGCAAACTCAGGATCGGATCGCTTGAGGTCCTGATGGACGTCTAACAACGCCGGAGGAGGGTTGCTCTCCAACAGAAAGTTGATCACCGTCTCAAGCTGCTGCTGGGAACTGAGCAGACACAGCTCAATGTATCCGTCGCCGAGATCTGGGAAAAAATCCTTCACCTGGTGCACCAGTGAGCTCATCATCGCAGCATCTTCGCCGCCGCCAACTCGAGAGTAATCCTGCTTTTCCTCGTCTTCATCGTGTCCGAAGCTAGCGTGTGCAGACGCGTGTCCTTGTGCTGAATCCTCGTTGTAATCGCTGCTAGAGCGGCTAGTCTCCTGTGCAACAGACGCTGGCTTGCTGAGTGTAGCGCTCAGTGCAGCCGAAATGATGCGTCGACGAGGTAGCGCGTCGACAATCATCTCCAAGTACGATAAATGGTCGCTTTCTGTTTCACCGGACTCGAGAAACGACGAGATCTTGAACTACGATTTCATGATGGAAAACGTTAGCGTATCAGTCATAATGACGTGAGCTAAGTGATACCACTGGGTGCGCGCATACCTTGTAGCCGCACAGGTGCCACAGGTCGCTCAAATACGAGCCCTGGTCCGCGTTCTCGTCCTCGCAACAGTGGCTGAGCATATGCAGCACTTCCAGCAGCACTTCGTCGTGGAGGCCGTCGCCTTGTTTCTTCATCAGCAGCGTCATGAAGCGACCAAGAATCTGCAAATGCACAAGGTAAGTTAGCGCTTTTGAGAGCACATGTAGAATTTTTTAGCAAAAGCATACCAGCAGCAGCAGGCGACGTGTTTCGGCAACGATCACCATCTTCTCTTGCGCTTTCTCGTCCAGTTTGACCAAATGGCGCTGCAAAGTGGGAAGATCCGACTCGTAGCACGTCACGAGGGCTCGCAGGAGCGACTCGTTCTGCAGCAACACCTCAGGGTCCGTGTCGTTGTTGAGCAGCAGGTGCTTGGTCATCGACTCGGACGCCAAAACACCTCCCAGCTGATCATTCGATACATAGAACAAGCGCTGGTTAGAATACGCATATTCCAGAAGCTTAGCAGAACACACATACCGAGAGGCTGATTTCGTAAACGCTCTGGATCAGATCAAGCACTTGGTTGCGCTTATCTTGCTGCACCGACACGTGGAGTCTTTGCATGTGCTGTAAATGACAACCATTCCACCACAAACAGTCAGTCGCCAGTCGCATCACACACGCTATAGATTGAAGCAAATATCTATACCTTCAAGTAGACGTCGTGGAGCTTTACGACGCTTGCATCGAATCCATCGACGTGGTCAACAAGCTCCTCCATGAACTCCTGCACGCTCGTCGCATTGTTGCGCGCGTAGAGTTGACAGAACGGTACGACGCGCGTCACGTGAAGCACCGAGCTAAGCAGCTTCTTGTCAAATTCCTCATCTTTCGCCTCGCGCTTCTTCAAAAGCGCGAGCACGCGCATGTAGAGCAGGAACACGAGGCGCGTTTCCTCATTGAGCGCCGTCTGCGCGTCACGGGACAGCGCCTTGAGCTGCTCGCGCTGCAGCTGAAGGCCCGTTGCCTGCTGGAAGAATGCGTCGAGCAGTGCAAGCGTGGAGAGCGCATTCTCTGGCGCACAGAGCGTCTGGAAGCGTGCGTCGGCACTGCCGAGCCACTCGTAGAGCGTCGTCGCGAGCGCCGCCATCTTTTGAGCAAGGTGGTGGATTTGCAACTGCATGAGCTGGTCGCAACCCAGTGAAGGTGGTAGTGTATCACTTCACTAAAGTGCGTTTGTCTCCACTTAAATACGACGAGCGTGTCGATGGGAAAAGTATCGAAGCGTTCTTTCTGGGGATGGTCACCTCGCCCGTTCTCTGCCCTCTTTCCCTCTCATTAAGCAACATGACATCATGAGTGATTGTCAATTTATTTTGTACTTGATGTTTGTATAGGATGCGCCAGTTTTTGCCACAATGTTGTCTGATGAGGGGAAGAAAAGCAAAGCGTTTGGCAGTGCAGGCTTGGATCTGCTTGCTTCCATTCGCCAATTTGAAGCAAGCTCACGTGCGGAGAAGACCAAGCGAGAAGAGTCACGACAAGCAAGCATGAGCGCCCGCGGTGGACGCGGAAGCCGCGGCGGCGGCAGTGGGCAACGTGGAGGTAGTGGGAGCGGCGCGCCAGCAGGCGGTCGCGGTCGTGGTAGTGGCCAGACCGAGTTCGTCATCGGGCGACCTCGCGGAGGACGCAGAGGCGCTCAAGCTTCGGCGCCGCCGCCAACACCAGCCCGTGCGGCTCCAACACCGCCACCTCCTGCTCCAGTACGCGAGACACAGCCTCCGCCGACGCAACCAAGTCGTCGCGACGTCGAAGCGCTTGGGTCTGAGATGGAGGAGAAGCTGGACATCACGGCGTCGCAGAGTCAGCTCGTGATGCCATCGGTGCAGATGCACTTTCCGTCGCGCCGGGGCTTTGGACGCGCTGGAACTCCGGTGAAGATCCTCGCGAACCATTTTCAGGTGGACTTTAACCCGCGTGGTGATGTCTACCACTACGACGTTTCGTTCGGTGAGGACGGCCGACAGTTTCCAAACGATGGACCGCCAAAGGCGTTAGCGACGAAGATCATGACGGCGCTCGTGGCGCAGATCAAGCGGGAGTTTCCAGGCGTGGTTATCGTGTCTGACAACCGCAAGAACATCTACTCCCCGAGCCATCTGCCGTTTCAAGTCCAGTCGTTCACAGGCTTGAAGTTGGCTGATGAAGACCGACCAAAGGAGTACTCTGGTACTGTAAAGGCTGCCGATCCTGTGGCGATTCGTATGGAGCAGCTGAGCGAGTTGTTCGCGGGCCGTCTCAACTACACGCCCTATGACGCCCTTCAGGCGCTCGACATTGCCATGCGTCACACGGCGTCGACCCGGTTCACTGCGGTCGGACGCAATCTGTTCAGCTCTACTGGCAAGAAGGCGATCGGCGAGGGCGCTGATTTGTGGTTTGGCTACTTCCAGAGTCTCCGGGCGACGCAGAGCAAGCTCGTGCTGAACCTGGATCTTGCTGCGACCGCCTTCGTCCAAGAGATGAGTGTCACGGACTACGTGTACGAGACGCTTGAGCTCAATGACCTTCCAGCGAGCTTCAACAAGTACCAGCACTCCGCGTTCAGCAAAGCGATCTCCGGTGTCAAAGTGGAGATTACGCACCGCCCAGGCGTTCGCCGCCAGTACCGCGTAAACAAGCTGTCGCGTGATGGTGCGGATCAAACCTTCTTCGAGGACAACGATGGTAAGCGCATGTCTGTGGCCGCGTACTTCGCGTCGACCTACAACGTGCGTTTGCGCTACCCGCGCTTGCCATGTCTCCACGTCGGTGCGCTGAAGGGACGCAACTACTTGCCGCTCGAGGTCTGCAAGATTGTGGCTGGGCAGAAGTGTCCTCGCAAGGCGACGGACAAGCAAGTCGCGAACATGATCCGATTTACCTGTACGCCTCCACAAGATCGCAAGCGCTCGATTGAAGCCAAGTTCCGCGAGGCGGGTTTTGATCGCGATCCGACGTTGCAGGCGTTTGGCTTGAACGTGGATCCGCGCATGGTCGAGATGCAGGCGCGCCTCTTGCCGCCTCCGAACTTGGCCTACAAGAACGGTACGATCCGTCCGGACACTGGCATGTGGAACATGCGCGGTAAGTCGTTCTTCGAAGCGAAGAAGCTGACGTCGTGGGCTGTGATCAGCTGCTGCGATCCTCGCCGCAACCCGATGGCGGACATGGAAAAGTTTTTCCGCGCCGTGATCAACCAGATGGGACAACTGGGCATGAATCCGCCGAAGACGTTGCCGCCGATCATTGTGAAGCCGCGTAACCAAATGGTCCGCAACGCGTTCGATGAAGCGGTTCGTGCCGCGGCATCCACCTTCAAGGCGAAGCCCCAGATCATCTGGATGATCAACCCAACGACGGATGCGAATGCGTATGGCGATCTGAAGCGCGCATCTGACACGGAAGTGGGCATCGTCTCGCAGTGCATGCTTGCGAAGCACATCCAAAAGTGTAACCCGCAGTATATCGCGAACATCTTGCTCAAAGTGAACACGAAGCTCGGAGGCAAGAACACGGTGATCGCCGAGAACCTTCCAAAGTTTGGAAAGGGAACAATTGTCTTTGGCGCCGATGTGACTCACCCGAGCCCATTCGATCGGACGCGTCCGTCTGTTGCTGCTGTGGTTGCGTCCATGGACCAAAACTTCATCAAGCACGCGGCAAGCATTCGAGCGCAAGGTCACCGCGTGGAACAAATCTCGAACTTGAAGGAGATGATCGTGGACCTCATGAAGCGCTACTATCGCGAGACACGCTCGAAGCCTGATCGCATCGTGTTCTACCGCGATGGTGTGAGCGAGGGGCAGTTCCACATGGTGCTGAACTTCGAAGTGACTGCGATCCGCGAGGCGTGCGCGATGCTAGAGAAGGATTACCAGCCTCCGATCACGTTCATCATCGTACAGAAGCGTCACAATACACGCCTCTTCCCGTCGGACTCTCGCAACGCCGATCGCAGCGGGAATGTGAAGGCAGGAACTGTCGTCGACAGCGTGATTTGTCACCCTGTGGAGAACGACTTTTACTTGATGAGCCACGCGGGCTTGCAAGGAACGAGCCGCCCGACGCACTACCACGTGCTCCTGGACGAGATAGGCTACACTGCCGACGAGATCCAGACGATCACATACAAGCTGTGCTACACGTTTGCTCGTTGCACGCGCTCGGTGTCGTTGGTGCCAGCTGCGTATTACTCGCACCTGTTGGCGTTCCGAGCCCGCTTCTTCCAGATGGACGGCAGCGACACGGCTTCAATCGTTTCGGGCAGCAGTTACGACGCTGCTGATGTAGACACGCGCATGTTGGAGATTCACAACGATCTCAAGCACGTGATGTTTTACGTGTAAGCGAGCGGGCTGCTGTGCAGCGGGTTACTTTTAATGATGCGAGCTGGAGTAGCGCGAGACTTTCCAGCTGCAATCAGCGACCCAAGCGAGATCAACTGGTTGATGTCCCCTCGTCCATTTTCCTTTCCAAGTGCATATTGAAGCCGCGTCATTCCTGCTGAACGCCGCCAGAATTGAAGACGATAGTAAGATTCAGAGTGAGATGGTATTCGAGTTTGTCGTCTTCGATTCGTCAGGTAGTTTTTCTTTTCTTAACCTTTCTCTTTTAATCAGCTTCATTTGTGACTGTCTATTCTTGTCTGGTCGTACGAAAGTCGCTCAATCGCAGCTTGGTCTTAACGTCGACACGTCTCGTTCTCCGTTCCAGCGCACAGAGCAAGACCCAAGTGGCAACGAGCAGCAGCGATGCCTCCTGCTTCCGATGTCGCGGCTCGGTCTGGAGAAACGACGACGGTTGATGGTAGCGAGCAGCAACGTGGACAACAGCCACCTTCAGATCCTCCTCCTGGTCCAGCGCCGGCTGATTCGGAAGAAACTACAGCGTTGGCCCGCGCAATCGAGGGCTCTGCGTTCTCCACCTGGAAAGAATCCCTGTCGATTGAGCTCGAGAGCGAAACGAGTGCGCTGAAAACCCGCGTCCACGACCTCCAGAGCGAATTCGACGACGCGTCCGTGTTCATTCGAGGCGACCTGGTGTGGCGCAAGCAACTCGGCCTCTTTCACGACAAGGTGAACAACATTTTGCACGAGCAGATGGAGAGCATGGTCGCGAAACTCAAGCAGAACGCAGATCTGCTCTCGCAAAGCATCACCGAGAGCTTCGCGCGCAAAGACGAGCAGGCGAAGCTGGTGATGGAGTGGCAGGTCAAGATGTACGAAGACAAGCTGCGCCGTACGCGGTCGTCCCTGAAAAAGGAGATCGACCGCTTCACGCACCTCGAGAAGTGTCTGCGCAAGGAGGAGGCGTTCCAGGCCAAGGAGATGTACGACGACCTCGTGCTGCAGCTCACTAGTGAGCATGCGGCGAAGGAGGCGTCGCTGCACGCGTTGCTGCGCGAACTCCGGTCTTCCTACAACGCCATGGAGATCGGGAACACGCAGCTGATGAACTCCCTCAAAGCCGCTCGCGCAGAGTCTGAGCGCATGAAGAAGATGCTGATCAAACAGACGTCGAGCGTGGGCGGCGGGTCGCCCCGCAAGTCGTTGGTGAGGAGCCTGAGTCGCTTCGCATCCATGCGCACCACGGCTGTTGCGTCCGGTATCTCCGACGTCTACGTGCAGTCACTCAAGCAATCGCTGAGTACAGCCACGCAAACAGTCGACGGTCTGAAGAAACAGGTGGGAGAGCTCACGAGCGACAAGGAAAACAGCCTCAAGAGGGCTCGACAGGCAGAGGACGCGACGAGCCGAGTGAACGACGAGCTGGCACGAGTGACGCAGCTGCTTTCCGAGTCGCACTCGGCGCTCATTGCGAGCAAGAAGGCGACTGAGAAGGTGGAAAGTGAGCGGACCCACTGGAAAGAGCTCTTCGCAGAGCTGCAGTTCCGCACGGGGAACAATGACCAGGAGATCGAAGTAGCCAAGCAGCTCGCAGACACCACAAAGGAGTACATCGCGTCACTTGAGCAGCAAGTCAAGCGATTGTCTCGACTTGAGTCGTGCAAGGGCGTGATGGAAGGCGCATTCGCAGAGTGGCTCGACCAAGACCCCGGACAGCGTGACGTCCATGCGCTCCAGAAGATGTTGGAGACGTTCTTCAGCAATTGTAGTAATGCTGCTGGTAATCCTGAGGGAGGCTTGGAGTACGAACTCGGTCGACAGGAGCGACATGAGCTCGAGATTAAGCTGCGGCACGAATACGAGAAGCGATACGGCGACCAGCTCAATCTGCGTGTGAGCCACGAGCGCAAGCGCGTGTTGGCGCGGATCGAGATGCTCTGCGCCAGCCACAACAAAGAACTTGAAACCTCCGAGTCGGCCGCTGCTGCTGACGGTGTGCGCTCCACCACTCGGCAGCAGCTGAAGCCACGCCTTGGCAGCAACACCAAGATGAGCAAAATCCCGTTCAGGGTCGTGCACAAGATCGTCTCGGATGCGTACGACCACCTGGGCTTCAGCGAGTGGTCTGTCACTGACCTGGACTTCCTCCACAGGCAGATCGAGACACTGCAGGCTCAGATCACGCAGCAGAAGCGCAATGTTGAGGGTATCGAGAAATTCGCTCAAGCACAGGAGATAGCGCTTGCGAAAGCTAATTTGCTGCAGCAGGAGAAGGAGTTCTTGCTGGCACAGCTTACGGACAAGTATCGCGAACTTCGAGCAGCGCAGGATGCGCTCCAGCAGCCACCAAATGAGAGCCTCGAGCCTGGGGTTTCATCGGATTCCGTTCGCTTTGGTGAAGTGCCACTCACGGTCTACGGCCATCCGCAGCGCCTGGAGCTCAAGAAGCTGCGAAGTCGACCTGTGTCAGCCTCTCCCTGCTTAGTCTCCAGTCAGCTCGAGCTCGATGGAGAGCGAGAGCGTGACGAGATAACAGCTGCACAGCAGCAAAGTGTGACGCAAAAGCTCCAGTGCTCCAAGCAGCCTCGTCCAGTCTCGAGTGCTGGTCCACTGTCGCAACATCGAATCAAGACACCCAGCCGGCAGGGAAGCGAGAGATTAAGTCGAAGCAGAGCATCTGCTGACTCACCACACATGAAGCCCTTCCTATCAGAAAACAGCGCGTTCGGTGATACTTCAGCAGAGCTCCAGCAGCAGGTGGAGCACATCCGAAGCGTTCTGAAGACGAAGCTTTTACAGCTCAGTCCGCCGGAGAACCAACTGGAGGACGGCGGGCATCTTGGCCCTGATGGGGTACGTACTCTGCTATACCTCCCAGCTCGTTGTCTCCACAAGAACTGATGCCCCAGTGTGATTCTTTGTTGCTCTCAGATCCTCCAAATCATCCAGCGACGCCGCAATCGAAAATGAAAACAGTGGCGTCATACGTTTACAGACGATCGACCCATACCCAATGGCTACTCTATGACACCTATCAGATCATCGCTACACCACGATCGAATGCAGCTTCTCAGCCATCGTCATGCAGGACGCGCGCAGGAGCACCTCCTGCGCCAAGCACGCCAGGTCGAGTCTCGTCTCCCTCATTTCGGTCATTCGCTCTCGAGAGATTGCGGCGACGACCGTGTCGGGCGCACTGGACGTGGCTTCGAGCACGTGCAGCTGGCTCAGAACGTAGTCGAGATCGCCAAAGATGCAGCCTGCGCGCACGCGACTCACGAGCTCGCGCCTGCCATGCTGCGGCTGGTGTGTGAGACTGTTCGATCGACTGTTGCTGGCAATGCTCAACACGACAGTGCTGAGGCGACTCATGATCCTCGAGCGACTGTGTGGCGAGTCTATTGTCACAGTCTCGACTGACGCTGTTTGGTTCCGTGTGCACAGTGTCACCTGGCCGCGCAACAGGACGTACCATGCATCAGAGGGCTCGTCAGTCTCGAAGATGCAGTCGTCTTCATTCCACTCGCGGATGTCGAAGTAGCTCTCCAGGTCTTCCATCATAGCGTTCGACTGAGAAATAACAACTCGCCGTCGCTCTTCGGTCAAATACGCCAAGAAGATCTGCCTGAGCGAGAGCGTTCGGGACTCGAAGGGCGAGCCGCAGAGCTGCAGTCCGGACTCGAACGACCGCTTACGAGCTGCAGTCAGAATGAGCTGCTGCTCGCACCAGTCCAGCGCCAGGTCCAGGTCCGAGGTCACGTGGTGAGAGCAGTCGCTAGTACTGCGCTCCAGTTCTTCCTGAACCGGGAGCACGTCGTTGGCGCGCAGCAGGAACTCCACGGCGGCGCTCATGCCGCAATACACGGCCGTGATGCGGTGGTGGCTGAAGAGCAACTTGAGCGCCAGAAAGCACGAGCGAGCGGCCGTAGCGTCCAGGCCACTCACGCGCGAGAAATCGAATACCACGAACCGCGTCGGCTGTAGGTGCCGACAGTGGCCATCATCATCGCCACCGTCGAGAAGGTTGACCAACCGCCTCTGAAAATTTTCGTCGCCGTAACGAGAAGACAACTTTGCTGACGCAAGAAGCGGCAAGCGCTCTTCTTCACAGCTGTTTGAGCTTCGACTGGGAGGCCCAGTGTGTATTGTTGCTGGATTTTTGGTCGAAGCCGTGCTGTTCGATTGCCAGACGTACACGGCGCGCTTGACGCAGCTCTGGATGCGCGTGGCCGAGCCAAAGAAGATGTGGCCCTGGAGCTCTACCGTCACGATTGCGCGCTGCTTGAGCGTCTTTGCGCTTGTTGCCTTGTGCTCATGGACCTGATGAGAGTACAGCAATTCGTGCTGCTCGGCGTTGCGGACCACGTTGCTGGACTTGTCGACGATGCGCACGACCTGCGATGTGGCGTACTCGACGAGGAAGCACAGCGCAGCCATGGCGACGCCGAGCGCGAGCCCCATTTGCACGCCAAACGCATTCAGGAAGCCGAACGTGCCCAGCACCGTCGCGTACTCTGGAATGAGCAGCTTGTGGTACACGCCAATGAGCCAGGTCCTGAGCAACTCAATGCCGATGAAGACCATGACCGAGCCAAAGAGGAACTTGGGGACCACGGTGGTGAGCGCAAAGGGCGTGAGCGCGATACCCAATTCACACAGCGCGAGTGAGAGGCCGATGAGTCGCGAGAGACCCGGGTGCGCTGCCTCGTGAGCAGTAGGGTGGAATCTGTAGCTGAAGATCGTTTGGCTGAAGATGTACGAGCCCGTGTAGCCGCCGGCGAAGCCGCTAAGCAGGTTGGACGCTCCGACCGTCTGGAGCTGCTCGTTGTAGTCCATGTTGCTGCTGGTGCCCATGCAGATGGACGCGATGTCCAATGACGACGCGAACGCGAGCATCACGAACATGCTCAGCAGCGTCGGCAGCTGCATGGGGAACATGACGCGCCAGTGGACCTTTTCAAAGGCGAAGAGCTCGTAGACGCTCGCGAGCGAGATCATCGGCCCTTCTTCTGTGAGAAACCCGCTGTCTCTCGCTTCGCTCAGACTCGTGTGTGTGAGAGCGAGAGCCACGAAGAACACGAGCGGAATCAACACGAGGCACCCTGGGAAGACGCCAAAGTGGCGGTACCGCGTAGTCGCTACCGACAGAAGCACGCCACAGGCCACGCCAGGCAGCGCCAGCACCACGTATTGAGTTGAGAACACCTGAGTCCAGGATGAAAACCCCGTGATGGGGAGTCCTGTCATGAGTGACACGCCGCCTTTGATCATGAAGAAGCCGATGTACGCCAGGTAGCCGCCGATGACTGGCGTCGGCAGGTACTGAACGAGCGACGCCAGGCGCGCCTTGCCTGTCAGAATCAGCCCCAGGCCGATGAGCGCCGTGCTGATGCTCAGATGCACCACGACGGTCGCGACGCGCTCGTCCAGCGGCACCGCGTCGCCGAGCTCCGTCATGATGGACGTCGCCATGGTCGAGAGGAAGATGAGCCCCGCATCCTGCACCTGGCCGATCGCAAACGGTAGCGGCGAGAGATACGAGATGATGAGCTGGTGCACGACGCTCGAGAGAAACATGAGCTTGGTGAGCTTGGGCATCACGAGCGCGAACGCAGCATGGCTATAGATGATTGTGGCGAAGCCGATCATGCACGGACAGAGCACGACGGCGATGATGCCGCCGCAGAGCACAGCCTGCAACGCGCCTTGTACAATGAACACCTTGCTGTTCACGTCTTGAGACTGCTGCATGCGATCTTTCTGCGGTGGCGATGGCGAGAGGCGTGCAGTGAAGCGAGCGAGGAGATCATCATCGCCGCCGAGGTCGTCGGCGTCGTCGAATCGCGGACGCCCCGAGTCGCCGTCGACCGTCACGTGCGTGGGCGAGAACGACGGGCGCATGGAGCGTTCGTAGTACTAGCACAGCGTCGTTGCTTTCCTTGTGATACGGGCAGGCGCTGGGACACGAGGGCTCCATTCTCGTGAATCTCGCCAGCTTTCTGTGGTTCAACATGGATTTGATACGATAGACACACCATGAATTCTCTCTTATCACGTACTATGATACGAAGAGGATTGTGTGCTTGTTATGGAGGCCATTTGGATTTATTTTTGTAGGGAATTACAGATAAAAGTGCTGTATTCATGACAAACGGGTCAAATAGAGTGCACTCGAACCAAAGCGAAGCGACGCGGATCGTAACGTATTTGTTTGCACAGTTTGATCTGTCTAATACAGGCAAACCTCCCAGATTGATACACCACAAAAATACATACCCCCTCAAAACAGATTATAGTGCACTGTGACCAATAACATTGTCACGAATTGTGACAATGTGGCATTTAAACTGTGTTGCCACCCACCCACCCATCTCTGCCTTCGTCCGCAGCCACCCACGACGCATTTGCCCACACAACCAAGTTGGCATTGAACAGCGCAATGGCAGCTCGGTCCTCATACGTCCGCTTAACAAATGAGCAAAAGCAAGCTCTCCGCGAACACTT
>JAADXK010000708.1:0-16944 GCA_023337805.1 Globisporangium barbulae | reverse complement strand
CACGCGCGCCGAGACGCTCGAGGGCCGCGACCAGCTGCTCTACATCAGCATCTTCTCGGACGGCAGCGTCATTGCCGTGCCCAACAAGTACGTGCTCCCGCTCGGCAGCGCAAATGCGTTCACGACGCCGCAGGGCATGCTACGCGACTGCATCAAGTGGCACGCGGTCACGGAGCTGAACTTGCGCCATAAGGAGCTCGACGCCGCGGCGGCCGTGATCAAGGACGAGGTCAAAAAATGCATTCTGGAGATGAGCTGGTCGACTTTTGACGCGCGCGCGCAGGAGCTCTCACTCTCGGCCGTTGAGATAATCAGTGCTGCGGAAGAGGGCTACATTTTTTGGAAAACCCATCGCGCGGAGCTCAAGCAATTTGAAGGCTCGGGCGCGCCGATCTACGTGTTCATGGACACGCGCTCGTCTGTGGAAGACTCTAACGCTGAAGTTGAAGTTGTTCAGGTGGGCGCTGGCGAGCAGCTGAAGAGCTCGTCTACCAGCGCACATGCTGATGATGTCAACATGGAAGAAGACGCGACCAAAACTGATGAGAGCACAGCTGGGTCAACATCACTACAACAGCGCTGGCTGCAAGGACAGCTCACAGCGAAGCCACAGGCCCCAGAGTCAGAGGCGGCCAAATTGCAACCGCGTGAGAGGAAAGCAGACTCAGCTCTCGTGGCGATGCCCGGCGACGCCTCGACTGTGGAACTGCCTGGATCGGTTTCAAACTCAACCAGTCTCGAAGCGACGTTTGTGGATGCAGTGGAAGTCACGCTCGTGGCTTCAGCAGAGGCCGAAGACGCGGACGTAGTGCAGAGAGAAGACGACCGTGAGAGTACCAGCAGCCTGCACGACGCCAAGCGACAGAAGCTCTCTCACGACCACAGTCAACAGCAGGCGAAGACCGCGCAGTCATTCACATTTGAAACGCCTTCGCAATTTGCCAAACCGCTTGCGCCGTCGTCCAACACCTTCGTTCGGGAGAAAGCGAGCTTTACGGCGTCTCAGAACGCGATGAAGCTCAAGCAGACGCGCAGAGAGCGTGTGTTGGCCGAGTATTCCCCACAAATGCTGCAGGAGCTCGAGCACCAGGCCGCCAAGTTTCTCGAAGACGAGGCGAGCCCAGCAGTGCGCGCTCGGAGAAGTCGCAAGCCATCAAACCCAAAGCACAGCGACGCGTTCCCATTTGCGTCTGCACCCGAGTCGTTCCGACCGCCGTACTTCCGACCAAGCGTCGTGTTTAGCCGCGCGCGTGGCCGCCGCATGGAGGGCCTGAGCCGCATTCTGCTCAGTCAGGACAAGCGCAACATCAAGTGCTTCATTCAGGGCACGGACGAGAACCGGTGCCTGCACCAGCCGAGTAGGACTGGCTCAGTGAATGGTGCCCAGCAGGTGACCACACGTGCCAAAGGCTCGTTCGTGACGATCGACCTCATGAGCGTCGACAGCTTCCGTGCGCTCGAGATGGTGATCCGCACACGCATGGTCGCCGCCGTGGAGCAGAACGACGGGTACCTCCAGGAGATCTTCGAGGACCACGCTGACCGCGCGCGCCGGTTGTTCACCGAGAAGAAGAACAGTGGGCTGACTATGCATCTCTACTACTGCAGCTATGACGGCAGCCGCGAGAAGGTTGTGCGCGAGTCGGACGACTGGCTGTGCTTCTGCGCCAACGTCTGCCACTTGACGGCTGTGATCCCGCTTCAGGCTGAGGGAGGGGGCGGAGATGCTAACCAGTGAGAGCTGAGTTGAAGACACGATGACATGAGTGGCGAGGAATGTCAGGAGAGGTTATTGATGTGCGATACAAGACTTAGCACAGTCAGAGTTGATGACGAATTTGCCGAGAAGAAATATAACAGTTTATATCATTAGGAGATGTGCAAGCTGCTGATGTTGATGCGTCTAATCATTCAAACGCAATCTGATGGAGAGGAAATACGCATCAAGGACGCAAGACGGGGCTGTGGCTGGAGCTACAGAAGTGTTGCATGGTGTCTAAGACCGTATACAGGGTTGGGTAGAGCCAAATCCTGAATCTGAGAGTCTCGTCTCGCTTACACATGTGAGCATGCTTATTGCAGTACCGTAATCATAATTATACTTTACAACTCCAATCCTCCAATGTTTCTCTGTCAGGTCGGACTCGACCAAATACAAGCCCATCCTCGTGGAGCATAGAACGATACACGCCATTGCCAAATGGACCCATCGTTTGTGTGAGTGGGTCGAGCATGTAGCAAATTGCCCTCTTTCCATGTCATCATCGTGCCCAGCGTGTTTGATAAATGTTGAATGTATGGTTGTTGATGTGATTTCGATATTAAAGCAGCCTCGCGTCTGTGCCTCATCGCTGTCCATTACAACCGCAGCCTTGGAAACTGCAGAACGGTTCAACAGACCTGGTTCTTATCCTCGGCATCATCAGCTCAAGAAGCCCTTGGCAGGCGGGATCCGAATACCTGTTTTTGATCTCCGAAACGGGAAATGAGAAAGCGGGTGTCTAATGTGCATCAAGAACTCCTCCTGTTAGCGTACATACGAGACGCTTGAGCGAGTGAGCCCAGCCACACAACATTGCAGTCGAGAGAAGGTATCCATCCATCATTCAAGTACCACGAAAGGGGATGCGAAGTAAGATGCACAAACTATCATACTCACGTTTACGATTCAGACACGTATCTCCTGTTGCCGAGAGATTGGTGGCGAGCTGGCAGTTTAGGATGGGAGTATTGCAGAGAACACAGTGCGAAAACGCTGTTGAAATCCCTTGATCTCGGTATTATACGTGGGCAGCTCCTCTCGCAATCTAGCGGAACTCGAATGCGTGCAACGCATTCGAGAGAAGCACGACAAACAGAAACAGGAGATCTTGGTGGGTTGTGGAAGTATGTAGTCTTTCACTTACGGTGTACTAGAGATCGCGCCGCTAGGCCTCAACAATGCTGCGTCAAGGGAGAACTATTGCAGAGATGGAGAGCTGTACACAATCACAGGCTGGCGGTCTAATGCAACCCGTTAATGGACTGTAGTTTGAAACTGCGAGTTTCGCACCAACAATAACGGATCCCCTAGTCAGATTACTTGCTAAAAGGCTCTGCCAAATAGTTGCCCATGATTATGCCTAAAAACAGTGGCTGAATTTTTTTTAGCAGTTCTTATCTAAGAGTGCACCAAATTGACTGGGCTCGGTAACGCCTAAGGACCGTAGCAGCAGATAGGTTTCATCGACATTATGGTGTTCTTTGCATGCGTCCAGCAAGTCGCGACTTCGAAAATTCAAAGCGAGAAGTATGCGACGTCAGTTGTCGAGAGTATCAATAATGGCGGAATTCGGTTCAGAGTACAGATACATTGAAAATTTTGATTCAATCGCATGGAAAGTGTGGCCAGACGCAAATGTAGAGACCGCGTCCAGCACACACGCACGACATCTTCTGTGACGTCAAAGGGTTGCTTTGACGCAGTGACTCTCTATAAGATGCGTAGCTTGCTTTCTGCTGAACTGATGGAGCTTGAATTAGCTCCGACAATAATTAATGCAGCGGTACAATTGATACAATTCCAGTTTAGACACTACCGGGAAAATTATCGGGCAAGACAAAAGACAACCGCGATCTGCATGTCAGGCGTGACTTGCTCCCAAAAATTAGATCGAAGTACTTATTTAGCGCATTCCTGCCGAACGGTATGCAAATGCTGTCTTATCCGATAATAATCTGTACAATTTTCAGATGAAGCCAAATGTATCAGAGTTGTTATTCATGTTTTAAATAGAAATAACATTAATATTAATACGATTAATACTGTAATGTAGGTCGCACCTGAGCTATATTTCAACACTCAAACAACTGAAGAAGTTGCTGTTTCACTGAAATGTTTTGAGCTTCGGCACAATCAATATTAGCCCCAAAAAGAACGAGGGGCCGACAGTTCTCCTGGGTCTCTCGGCAATTACACACTGACTGTCTGATCTTCCAATTACTAAGCCGGCTGCTCTCTGATCCAGGCCCACGAGCAGCAGGCAGCATTCATAGCGTTGTGGTTGCGAAGCACAGCCGACTTTTAGCAACGTTTTGCGCTTTGGAACTCGTTCCGCGTCAACTACTTAAGAGACACCGAGAAATAGATATTTTTACATTCGGAGTAGACCGAGAGAACACAAGTTGGCTGGATCAACTTGCGCTGCCGCGATAGTTCCCCAAAGATTCAATATCCGCAGTGTTGATGAAAATATAGTTATCAGTGTATAGCAAAAGACATAGTTTTCATTGAACAACAGCAATATATGCACGTTGTCTTGTTTACAATTAAGATACCATACTTATATCTGTTGTATAGTAGATGGGATAAAATTACAACTCGTAGTATAATCTGCAAATTTCTGAAGCTGTCAATCTTTACCAGCTATCATTGAAAATTACGAATTGTCTGTATTGGTGCCGCTCCTGACCTCCTATTGTTCGATATTTATTGACCGTTTTGAAGAGACATACTGACATGCTGTTAAATTCACGTCAGGGACAACAAATGATAGACCCGCCATCAGCTACATTTGAGTTCAGATCGAAATTTGACTACATGGAAAGGCTGTCTGCCTGGCGTCGACCGAGCTGCACTTGTGCATACGTCAAAATTTTCTGAGAAACCTGAATGGTTGGTTGAGTCGACAAATACAGAAGCACTATAATCTGTTGCGGTTTGGTGCATGCCTTACCATATCAGCAACACGTTTGTTGGCAGCACGCTGCTGAAAATGTACCACATGCGTATTTGATGGCAACCCGCAGAAGATATATTGACAAAATCAATGAAGCATCCTTTCTGTCGATGAAAATATGATCGGTTCGCTTTCGTTCGTGCATGCATCTGCCTGAAGCGTCCAATGTCGAAGACGCAATTAAATTTCATTATAGTCGCTAAGACTTCAAAGTAGCCAGACACTGCTTTGCAATGTACCCCACCATTTACACAAAATACAGTGAGTGCATTAGCCTTGCTGCGTATGTGAATATAAAACATAGTGCGACACATAACGATATTTTAGAGTTCTTCACAAACAACTTTTTTTGCGATGTTGCCGAAGCGAAGGAAAAATCGACAGTCGCAGATGACTGATTGGGTTTCATCATTTCTACAGTATGCGCGTTTCATTGAGCCGAAATTTCGACAGCCATCTTCAGCTTGGCTATTTTCGCGTGTTAAGGTCGATCAGAGCTTGGTTTTCGTCTCCGTGTTTTTGTGAAATTCTAAACACCCAAGTCAAGGTCTCTTGCGTGCCAATCGTGCTAAATGTTAAGACATGAGGAAATAGTGTCCAAAAATTGGGCAATACTATAATGAGCTCCAAAAGCGCTTTCTACTCTTTCTATCGCAATAATTCGTCTCAGCTGTTCTCCTGACGAGGCAAAAAAGGATAAAAACACACCCTGTTATATTTTTGCCAGCCATTTATTCCATACACTCCACACGTTTTCCATCATCGCGTGCCAGCCCTTTTTGAAATATTTTCCACCCTTTTGCGAGCATAAAACAGCGAGAAAGAGGAACAAGTCTCACATGCCCTTCCTCCACTTTCCCAGTCGCCACCGACAAGAAGTTCCTGCCACCGCATACCCGCCCAACGGCGCAGTCAGTCGCTCGCGGGTGGTCACTTGCGAAAGCGCGCCGCGGCCGACACGTGGCAATCATTCACCATTGATCGAGCTGAGCTCTTCGCGCCACGCACGACAAGATACCGTCACAGCCAGGAGATCGATCACCAAGCCCTTGCCCGCAGCAGGCATGAACCCACCGAATGCCACACCCGCCACGTCGCCGCTCGTTCCCTGCAAACAGGAAGCGGCACAACGGCACGCCTGGTTCGCGGCCGCAGAGACAGGAGACATCGCGGCCATGGCTGTGGTCCTCGCGCGGCAACCGCAGCTCATCGATGCCATCACGCAGCTTCAGGTACACTGGGCCATTCATTATTGCTTTCCTGTTAGCAAAGAACCACGCAGTCGACCAACCGTGTGAATATCTCACTTTGTGTCATTTTTTCTTTGCTGCCTGGGTCGTCGCGGAATTCCAAAGCAGGGCATGAACTCGGCGCTGCAGCTCTGCGTGTGGCACAATCACTGCGAGGCCGTGGCGTGGCTGCTGGACGTGGGCCACGCGAACCTCGAGTTCCAGGACGAGCATGGCCACACGGCACTGCTGATCGACATCGTGCGCGTGAGCGTCGAGCAGATGCGCAACAGTCCGCTACTGCGCTCGACCCGTGTTGATGTGAGTTCCTTCGTGGAGGTACGTTATGTGCTGTTGCTTACTGTCATTGGCTGGGGCGCAGTGACTGTCCCGCCAAGTGCTATGCCGAGCGGAGTTTGGTGTTCTAACGCCGATATTGTTTGTATTCGGGTGACTGTGGCTGTACGGCTGTTGCGGAACTGGGTGCGCTTTGATAATCATTTCGACGACGACGGATGATCCCGATCACAACCATCTCGCGATTCATGACTACCTCCGCGATTCTCCATGCAGGTGGCCAAGTACAAGCGCAGATTAGTGAAGGACCGCTCGTCGTTCGCCGAGATGGACACGCGCACGCTCGAGGTGCTGCTCGCGAGAGGCGCCAAGGTGAACCATTGCAGCAAGGTACGTGGCGTGAATCACCGCTGTCTCGCTCTGCTGCTTGCCCTTATCTCACATGTCTTTGCTTCAATTGAATATCTAGATCGGCGAGAGCGCGCTACAGCTGGCCGTGGGCGACGGTCTCATTAAGCAAGTGCAGATCTTGTTAGACAACGGAGCAGACGTGTACCATCGCGATATCAGTCGCCGCACGCTCTTGGAGGTCGCGAGCGAGTACGGGTTCGTGGACGTCGCCGAGGCGCTGATCGCGCGAGCGCCCGATCTGGTGGCGATCGCTGGAGTACGTGTCGCTGGCTATGATGTAATTCTTGTCCGACAGTATGACCAGCAGCTTATGTTTTGGTGCATGTCTGTCCATGTTGATGATTGATAGGAGTCCGCGATTCGAGAGGCCGTGTGCTACGACTTTGTTGGCATTATGGAACTGCTGCTGCTTCAAGTGACCGAGCCATTGGCCGAAGTCTCTCGCATAAAGGTATGCAGCAAGCCATAGTCGATGGTACATTCAGGTATCAATCCTCAGTCACGACTGACAAGGTGTGTTCTCATTGTGTATCATTCAGGTTTGCGGCCAGCTTCTGCACATGGCGGTGGAGTACGACGCGCCCGAGTGCGTGCGCTACCTGCTTACCAATGGCGTGCGCATTGACTGGCAGAACCCAGACGACGGTCACAAGACAGCGCTGCATGTTGCCTGCGTGCACCGCCGATCCGACATCCTAATGTTCTTGCTAGAGAACGGCGCCAACAGCAGTCTCTGCTGCGACGACGGGTTTTCACCCTACCACGTGGCGATCCAGCACCACAGAATGGAGCAGATCGCCATCTTGGCTCAGCACCACGCGGATTTCAACCTCTACGACCGGAGGCACCGCACGCCACTGATGTTTGCAGCGACTGCGGGTTTCAGCTTCGACACGATGAAGCAGCTGATGAACCACGGCGCGGACTTTGCGTTCCCCACCAGCGTGAGTCGTGATCAGGTATGCATTCCACCCTGCATGAAGGGCGGTTGTTGTTGTGTGTTCTTGGAGCGCTAACTTCGATTTCCTGTCGTTTTTGACCGATGTCCACTTGTGAAGTGTGTCACCCTCCTCACGATATGGCTACACCAAGTCGAGCCGACGGGGATCGCCAGGCCCATCAAGACGATCGTGAACACGACCGACTGCGTCACGAGCGACGTGAGCACTAGCAATTCTCTAGCTGCCACTGGATCACTTGCATGTTACTCACGAGACTCACTGATGGCTGGTTATATATCTATGTGTCAGCAGCGGAACCGGCGCGTGATTTTGGCACTCGTGTGGACCGGACACACCGAAGAAGCGCTGCTGCTCCTGCTGCTGGTGCTCTTCTCGCCGCGCCGTCGTTCTGCGATCCCGGTATGTAGTGATCTACCGAAATTAGCGCTACGCATGGCTAATATACTTTTGAAGCATCGGATGAGCAAAGCTCACCTCAAAGTGATATTGTTTACTGGTGTGCAGGCGCTGCGGATCCTCTTGCCGTGGGCGATCCGCAACGGAGCCCACGTAGTGGTGCGCAAATTGCTGAGCGAGTCCCTGAGCTGGCGAATGAGAGAAGACGAGATTTTTTAAGGTGCGCTTCACCATATGTAGATCAGAATTTTTCAAGTCAAAGTTTGCCGAGTTGAGGTCGGTCGAATGGCTTCGCATTGCTGCGATTGTTGATGCTGCCTTCAAGCGATCGTGGGCATAATCACCGACCGCTCCCAGAACATTCTACCTGCAGGCGCACAGCGCGCATACAACCAAAACACAAAAAACACTCGGCACGTGCTTTAGAGAACCACTCTGTTCTGGGTGACTGTCGGCACTCGTTCCAGGCCTCACAGTCACAGGTCCCATGTGAAAAGGGCTGCTTGGGCCAGAGCCTCAGCAACCGGTGGTGTTAGGAATCTGATATGAATGGTGCAACATGCTCAGACAGGCCGTTTCTTATCTGCACCGTTCGTGGTGGAGCGTTTTGGTGGCTCGACTTGCTCGCGACATGCTTCGGTACCTTTCTTTCGCGAAGTTTGTTCAACTTTTTTTACTACCGTATTCAACTTGCTTGAACAAGTGACAGCTAAAGGTTTGTAATCTATTTTAATTAATTTCAACACTACAAAAAACATTTGACTCTTCAAAAAAGGTCAAATATGTGTTCCCTCCGCAAGCTTACGTATATCAACGCTGAAGATAGGTATCATTTGATGACAGTAAGCCAATTTTTATACGTAATGGTACCATAGTATCAACACGGAGGACTTGGTCGAAGATACAAGATGGATGATTGATTGCTACCAGCCAGGAAATAGTAGCGCATTAGATCGGTTCCGTCGATAAAATATGTCCATCGACATAAGGCACAAGATCTATGTATGTGTGTGCTACGTTTTGCAACCGTGTAAAAGACGGTAATTTCATCTACAGACTATGGAGACAAACAGTTTGCTACCATAACATAAACAAATAAATCAAATGTTGATTATTGTTCCATATGTCACGGAGGATGTCAGGAAACAGGTGCCGGCCGGGTTGCTAACTTGAACGAT
The DNA here is from genome assembly GCA_023337805.1 of Globisporangium barbulae. NCBI lineage: Eukaryota > Oomycota > Peronosporomycetes > Pythiales > Pythiaceae > Globisporangium > Globisporangium barbulae. Next base: position 7,753 of record JAADXK010000708.1, on the reverse strand, counting down.
AGTAACAGACGAACACGAACAGCACACTCTCACTCAAACTGATGTCTTGTTTCTGCTCTTGACACTCCGACAACCAATCCGAAAGTAAGCAACATGCAAACAACAGCTACAGAGTCAACATGCAGAGCAACACAGATCCTCACGAGTGACACCGCTCACTCCCCACCTTGACGTCATCGCAATCTTCTCTTGCGCCACCACAAGCGGCAGTTCAGACAGGCTCCTTTATCATTCCATTGTGAGAGAAGGGAATTGGCGCTTCAAAATCGCAATAACACTGCAACCAAAATAATACAACCCCATGGGAAACTGGATCGAAGAGTACGGTACCATTCTGACCGTCACACATATAGAGTTTGAGATGTCTTTATTGTTCCGCTTGGTGAGCTCACTGCAAGAAGCCGATGCCGCTCGTAAATATTGTTTTAGTCATTTTGGTAAAAAACATATCACGAATAAGCTAAAGCAATAGTGCTAGCGTCATATTTAGAAAATAGAAAATATCTACGTGTGTATGTTTGGGCATAAAACCGTGGTTTTTAGAAATACAAATATCAGCCCAGGTGTGATATGTTCGCTTACATAATTTACGCCTTTCACAGGTATAACTTCGAGTCACACACCACATCTTGTAATATGGACGCAATTGCAATGTATAAATGCCGTGCACCTGACTAGGAGTTTGTAGCTGCGACAGTTGCATACTTTTTTAAAATGAAGTTCCATTGTAACAAAGCACACATCTTACACTGCTTGGGAATATCATTGTACGCTGTGATATACACAGCAGCAATAAATACCGGTTGTATTTAGACAGTGAGTATAAGTGAGCTCATTCACAAGTGCGTGCATATTGTCCATGTCCATGATAGGTTTCTTCAAATCTTGTTGTGACGAGTCAAGTGGCATTGATGTTCAAAAGCACTATTTTTTATAATATCTGATTTATAGAACATATTTTAAACGTTCATTTAAAAAACTCCTCCAAAATCAAAAAGCGCGTATTTAAAAATCACTTTGATGTTGGAGAGGCATGTGATGCACAATTTAAAAATGAATATCTAGAATCAGCCGGTTCAACGCCTTTACAACTGTTTGGTCGCGCGAAGTGTATCTTGCATTATGCTATGCCATGTTATGATCCTTGATTTTTTGCAATTTAAATGGTGGATAGTGTGATGATGTGTATTTGTCAGTGATGGTTAGACCAAGCTCTAATCGGTATAAACAGCTTGAAAATATCAATCTAATGTGCAAAATTAATGCAAGCAGTCATTACTTAAGCAACCATTGCTGAGAGCCAGCTAGCCTGCATAACGACGAACGGTATAGACAAAAATCATTGATACCTCGACGTCGAAGCTCGCTTCACATTCCATCGAATCGCAAGGCCCGAACCTCATGCTTGCAGAGGTGCCATGTTTTCGTGATCAAGGGTGAGAGCGTGCAACTGTGAACTACCACACAAAAGGCGACCCATCCAGAAAACGATCCATCGAGCTGTTTCTTCTATGCTCCGTTCGAGTGTGCGCTCCCATTTTGATGTCCCACGTGGTCACGAATGAGTGTACACTTAGTGGCCAATTGAGAAAACATGACAAAAATTCGTGCTAACACATAAACATGAAATGACTAAACATAGTCTCGGAGAGTAAAAAACGGAGGAAACGTAACCTAAGCAGACAGGGTGGGCAGGCCGCGAAGCGGCGTCCTCGCGCGAACAGCGAGCGAAGAGGGCGGGCCCCTGATCTGCGAAGGCGAGCCTAGCGACCGTAGTTTACTGAACGGTCCAAGCATTTGTGTGCCAGAATTCATAAATCTTTTTCCCCTGAGAACGAAGACATGAGTGCAAAAAAACAAAACCTGGACTGTTGGACTCTGTGTATAGATGCGTGACATGCATTTGTGCTGTGTGGACTTTCTCTGTCATAATGTGATTCTTCTGTTCATAGTGAACTCTTATGTCTGTGTGTTTTTCACGCTTTTTGTGAGTTTTCGATGCTTCCCTGGCCAATTGGGGTAAGATTCACATTGCACAGCAGTACAGGCGAAAAACATGTTGTTTTGTCCAAAAGGCAGAGACCTGGTCGCAATACCACCATTATTGCTAATAATTGTTAAGAACTAGCATCCTGATGGTTGATTACTAGCAATAATGGTGGTATTGTGATCAATCCTTTAAACAGAGCTTCCAAATCTCCGGGCAGGCCACCAAAAAGGATAACGAAGAAAGTTGAAACCTGCTCACTAAACACGAAGCCATTCAGTGACAAAGCGCTGTTGACACGTTGATTATAACGCGCCACCTCGACTGTCAACATTTTTATTGCGTCTCTTGCTTTTCACAGTTCGAAGAATAATCGACAGCGACAGTTTTTGCTTGCGTGTCGCATTCCCTGCTGAACTGGTCGTTGTGATCGTCACGGCAAACCCAACGCAGCAAAATAATTGGAGCGATCTATCCATCGTTTTTCTCTGGATTACACTTGGCTCAAGAAGGTGGATGGGTGCGCGTATCCTTCCACGATTCTTTAACATCCCACTTTTGTGCCATGAACAAACTGCGGGAGCCGGTGAAAATTACTAACAAATGCGATTTATTAGAGGTTTCAGCACCAAAATGTTTTGTATTCCGATATTTAGAGCCGATGACAAACAATGACCACTCTCATTTTTGGAGATGATGTTCACAACTGGAGCACTCCCCCTCTCTTCGCAGATCACCGCCAAAGTCGCACGTGATCCACACACATACACTCACCCTTGTCTCGATACATTCCCCACGCGGTACCTATTCATATCACATGCGACTGACTGGCGTGCGTGCGTGGGCTAATCCATTTATTATCATCCTCATGCTCACAGCAGCACCAGCACGTTTGCCGATCGACGAGCCCTTTTCAATGATGAAAGGAAACGCTTATTACATTGAAGAGAGATTTATTGGATTGAAAAAGAGTCTTTGGTCTTTGACTTATAGACGTTCGACTGACTCGGCAGGATTTAATTATTATGAAAAAGCCTGGTCGCGCACTTGGCTTAGCTCTTCTTCTAGCCAAGCGCACTTGTGGGATTATGCCACCCCCACGACGCGTTACGTAGCAACCGCCTCCTCGCATTCAAAGATTGAAGAGACGCATTGTGTGCGGCTCTCGTGGAGTGTGGCGTTTCTATGTGCCCGACCGATCGACCGGTGTGTTATTTTACAAGTTCGTTCTTCCATAACATCGGCCGCTCCGAAGATTCAATCGCTTGCTCACTTTGCCATTTGCCTCGCGCTCGACGACACTCGCTTGCCAGCTAGCTACAGACCAGCTAGTCCATAGAGAGAAAGAACCATATGATGGGCGTGTGCTCTGAGCCTATTCGCGTCGCCAGTGCCAAGCAACAGCAGCAGCAAACAGCGAGGACTCCCGAGCGCATGTGGTTCGAAGCTGCGGAGGCGGGCGACATCGACGCCATGAAGGAGCTGCTCGCGCTCAAGCCGGGGCTCATTACTGCGACCATGCGTCTTCAGGTGTGTACGCGCAAGTTTGGTGGATATGATGAGTGGTGTTTGTGTGTTCTCACTCGCTGTGGTGGACCACGTCTGTGTGTGTCTTGTGGGATATCCAGGGAATGATGACCAGCTCGACGGCGCTGCAGATCTGCGTGTGGCGCAACTTTAGCGATGCCGTCGCGTGGCTCCTCGACGTCGGCGGTGCAAGTCTCGCGCAGCAAGACGAGGTACACATACACATAGCGAATGATTTTGACCTCTGTCCTTACTGACTAGTTGGTTTGGCTTGGATGCGGTTTGCATAGAGTGGCGCGACAGCGCTGATCATCGACTTGGAGCGCGTGGGCATCCAGAGCCTACGAGCGTTTCCGCTGCTCCGCTCTTGTCGAGTCGATGTGAGCTCTCGCGTGGAGGTAGGGATTCTCTTTCGTATGACTAGCGCAATGGTGAGACCACTCATCATCTTGTTCTATGTAACTATCCGCTTGCCTCCAGGTAGCAAAGTATACGCGCCAGTTCGCGAAAGACCGCTCGACGTACACCGAGATGGACACGAACACACTCCAGGTGCTGCTCGCGAGAGGCGCCGACACGAACCACAGCACAAACGTACGTCAAGCACTAATTCGAGCGGGTGTGTTAGCGCCAGGCTGCCGACTGATTTCCTCCTCGATCATACTTGTGTTATGCTGCAGGCAGGAGATACAGCGCTCTTGTTGGCAGCTGGCAGCGGCCTCGTGAAACACGTGCAGCTCCTGCTACAGCACGGTGCAGATGTGTACGCACGCGATGGCACTGGACGCACGGCACTGGAGCTCGCAGCAGCATGGGGATACGCTGACATCGTGCAGATCCTGATCACAGCAGCGCCAGACCTCCTTGGGATCGCTGGGGTGCATTACGTGACACACGAAAGATACGCAGCGCGCTTGAGGTGACCTCAGTAACCCGACTGTGGTTCTTGTTCATGATGATCATTGTTATAGGAAAAAGCCTTGAGTGGTGCGGTCCGCCATGACTCGCCAGGCATTCTCGCGCTCTTGCTAGCGCGAGTGTTGGAAAAGCAATCAAGCCAAGCGCGTGAGTCGGTAAGTACCCCATGTGAACATAAGCTCGCGCATTGTGTTGACTAGAGTTATGATACTAAGCCCGCGCTACCTTTCCTTGCGACGACAGCTTTGCGGCCGACTACTGCACTTGGCGGTCGAGTACGACGCGCCAGCGTGTGTGCGCTTCCTGCTTGTCAATGACCATCGCACCCTACTCAACTGGCAGAACCCAGCAGAAGGCGGCCAGACAGCATTGCAACTCGCAAATCACTGGCAACGTGACGCGGTTCTGCAGATCCTGCTGGAGACTGGTGCGAGTGGCGATTCATGTGAAGGATGATCGATGCCTCCAACGCTGCGCACGAAGCTTGAGCCTTAGCAACCACATGGGAACTCAAGATCGCGACTGCCAGTCTCCAGTCCTCCTTGTCTTCGGATGCGTGGGATCGATCACCACGACAAGAGCTGAAATCGAGCACTCTGAAACGGGATCAACTAACTAATCGACCGTCCAGCACGCGCCATCATGCACCAACGTTATCGTGTCCTCCTCACTCGTGTAGTAAGATGTAGTTGTATTATTTTGTTCTTCCATCGAGCAGTTCAACGAGTCAAGACTGCCAGCTATTTACCTTATCAATTTCATAAGGCGTCTGCAGCAGTAAGCCACTGTGTTTTGAGTAACGATTGAACTTCAAGGTGCATTTTCACACTATTCCGACGAAATGATAGAGCACACAGATACATTACCAAGTCGATGAGAGAGGCTTATCATTTTCTTCTGTAGCTCGCAAATGCAGAGGACAATTGAAGTTGATAGAGAGCGGGGCTGTTGGGTACGTAAGCTTGGATTTTGCTCTCATTTTACTCTCTTGCCCACACCCACACCCACACGCCACCCTTCTATCGCGTAGTTTGGTGGAGTGTCTCGACAATAGATGTGGTCTTAAAGACGCACGACACCATGCACTTCAACTTTCTTTGGAGAAACAATATCAGCAATCGGGTGCGGCAAAGAAAAAGTCGGAATGCGGATTGGAGCGCGATGCTCACACGGATGCAATTTGAAGCCATGTTTGACAATAATAATGATGGAAGGACTGAACTGCAAGGTCGTGATCACGCACGCATGACAATAAGTGGGTACGGAGGTCAGTGTTGGATCGTCACCTGAAAGAGTGGGTGGGTCCATTTTCGAAAAATGTGGGTGGGTCTATTTGTTTCCCGGTGTCGTCAATCAACAAATCCATAGTGTATGAACGAGCGTCCAGCCAAAGTTGCCCCCACGTTGTAAACCTTTGTCATTGAATCTCATTGTTATTTGCACTTGACGAATGCACTGACATTGGAATAAAACAGGGAGGTTGCTTCGGATATTTGGAGGACAAGTATAATTGGCCAAGTCATTCGAACAGGAGTGGTATAAAAAGCTCGAGTTCATCAACTTCTGAGTTGAGGACGTCAACTTCATGTATCGTCAACTTCTGATGCGTCGTCACTTCTCATCCATAGATCCTACGGCAGCCACTAATAATAATGTGCTCCTCGTCAAATTGAAACTGGCAGCCACCAAAAAATTCAGCAGCCATCAAAAATCACGCCAAATGCTGCGTACGGTAGACGGAAAAACTCACCAGCGTGGTATTTTTGCTTTTGTATGAGAAATGAACGTTCCCTGAATAAGACCGGGAGGACCAAAAAAATCGCCCACCAAAAACGCAATCACATTTGCTAAAAATAGACCAATCATGGCGACGCCTTGCTCATTCAGATGGTGCCGCCAAAACGAAATTGACGCAAGGTAAGCACAAGCAACATGGGTCGCTCTACTGCAAGCAATATTAACAATTACGCTATTCTGCTTTGTCCAATGGCAGACCAATGTATCAGGCTCGCGCGACCTGCTAAGTGCTGCGGCTCGTGTCCTCTCCCAGCGCTGCTACCCGGTGTTGTACAGCCCAACGAGGCATCATGCTGCCATTTTGGCACAGAATTTGTACATGCAACTTCATTTTTGAGGCCCGCACTTACGGGTTTCGCCCACTTCTTTTTTGTATGTGTATCATTCATTCAGAAGCAACACTTCCACGCCATGCCATGGCCACTGCAAGTCGTTTGAAATTTGCAAAAGATGCTCTTCGCTTTTTGCAGCAATGTGCTGCCATTTTGTTTTACTGTAAGTGCCGTCAGCACCTCATTATGGAAAGACAGGCACCAGAACCTCGATAAATGAAGCCATTGAGCAAGATGAAAGTGCAATCAAGTTGAATTTTATTACAATTTACGTGTTGTCTTCAACTGCCTGAGGAATAGCCTTGCAGAACGCTTTTCGGATGGTTTCCGTGTCGATGGATTCCCAATGGGTGATTGTGCGCCGGATCATGTCCATGCGCTTACCCTAGACGCTTGGCTGGGTTGCCTCTTGGAGCCACAGGCTTCTCATCTTGCTCTTGAGAGTGCCCATGACCCCAAAGTCCAGGGGCTGGTAGACGGACGTGCTGTTCGCTGGGAGGGGGACGACCGTTGCACAGGCTTCGACCGCGATGGCCTCTTGGGCGATTTTGGACACGTAACAAGACAAGTTGTCGAGCAGACGGACGGCAGGTGAGTCTATTTCGCATCGCAGAAGCGACCGCATATAGAACTCCCACATCGTCGAACTCATCCAGGTATTGTGCTGGACGCAATACACGTGCCCTTTGGGGAACGTGAGTGTCTCTCTGGTGTCAATCGTTTCGCCTGGCCTACTCTTCACAATAAACAAAATCGGCAGTTTCTTTCCATCTGCTCGAATGGTAAGAATAGCCGTAAGTCTATCAGAATGATTTGCCCTGTGACGTACCTTAGCCGCGGATCCACGAACACCCCAAACCTTCCCAAGAGCATATTGCAATAGACCCCCGTTTCGTCAACGTTGTAGATCTCATTAGAAGAATAGCTGAACTTTCCCCAAAACTGAACCGCGAAACGTGCGCGAGTCTCAGCGAGATGTGCCGCGTACTCCTTCGTCAGGGTCGGCTTCTACTGGGAGAAGCCATGGCGGCGCGCAAAGCGCTGGCAGAGCTTCATGATGGCGTCGTATCCGTTCTTGTCCGCCGTGTAGGTGAGAAGCCACTTATTGTAGTAGGTCTTGATGAAGGAAAGCATGGTTCTCGTCGCAAGTATCTGCAATATGTTTAGCATCACGTCTATTAGATTATTATAT
>JAADXK010000707.1:0-16946 GCA_023337805.1 Globisporangium barbulae | reverse complement strand
TCGCTTGATACGGCAGCACAGTTGGACAGACGTCGTGGATCCACTCGACCATCTCCAAGCTGTCGTTCTTCACAGCGCTTGCAAGACCCAGGCGACACTGGTAGCGCCAGTAGTGCGGGTCGACGTCTGCTAATATACTACACACAGCAAGATGATGCAGCAGGTCGGCTTCACACGCACGCGGCAAACTCCAGAACTGCGGCAGCCCATAGTCGAACAGGTCGCTCATGAGCGTGATGACATGCGGCAGCGCAGTGACGCACTCACTGCGCTCAGTGGCTCGTAGCACCAGTAGCACAGACGCGAGCGGCGGCGCTGGAGAGAGCATCTTGTTGCAAGGACCCGCCGACAGCTCGTGTGCAGATCTGTCCTTCACATACAAATCTCAAGGTAGTGCTGTTTTAGGACTTGACACCATGTCCTAAATCAGCGTCTGTCCTGCAATAAGAAATGAGAGCTTTTTCCGACCCGAAAAGCAAAAAGTGAAGAGCTACAACGAAAGCAAGAGCGAAGAAGGAAGGATGCCGTTCGATAGCTTCGACGTGGAGGCGTACGCCGCCAAGTACAGCGGCCGCAACCGCACGGACCGCCTGCTCTTCATTGCGCAGACGTGTCCGCAGCTGCGTGGTGATGCGCACCAAGCGCTACTGCGTGAGCTCAAGAGCTCGCTCAACATGAAGTTGTACCTCGAAGTGGTCGAGGCCGCCACCAAGGACGCGACCGAGAGCACCGCCAATGCCGGTGATGCGCCCGAGACGAGCGCGTCGCTCGACCCGTCGCTCGTGGTGGATACCGCACATGTGGAGAGCGTGAAGCGCAACGTCGTGCAGCAGCACGAGCGCCTGGAGCAGGAGCTCAACTCGTACAAGTCGACGATGATCAAAGAGAGCATCCGGGTACGTTATGCGATCTTGTCGTTATGGAGGAAATGGCGTGTGATTCATTATGTAAGCGTGATATCTAACATCTATGTCCGTCGTTTGTCGATTGGGTGTATGTTGATAGATGGGGTACAATGATCTCGGTGAGTTCTACTACCAGCTGGGGGATCTGCCAGCGGCGCTCAAGAGCTTTGCACAGGCACGTGACTACTGCACGACGGACAAGCACATTATCGAAATGTGTCTCAACGTCAGCAAGGTGAGCGAATGGATCGTGCTGTTGGTGTTGAATTGGATTGCGTGGCTATACTTACAGAGCATGTTTTTCTGTCCTGCCACAGGTCGGCCTCCACATGCGCAACTTTGCCCACGTGACCAACTACCTGACCAAGCTGGAGCAAGTCGCCACGACGCAGACGGACCCCATGTGAGTCGATAATGTGTTATAGCCAGTCACAGATTGTGGTAATGTATGCTGACCATGCCATTGTGTTCCTTGTGCTCAGTTTGAAGTCCAAGATCTCGGCGTCGTTCGGTCTCGTGGCGCTCCACGACAAGAAGTACCACGCGGCGGTGCTCAAGTTCATCGAGTGCCACGCAGAGATCGGCGCGACATACAACGAAGTGATGCACGCGGAGGACATTGCGCTCTACGGCGGCATCTGTGCGCTCGCGTCGTTCACGCGCCAGGAGCTGCGTGAGAAGGTGGGTCTTTGTGGCTGCTTTGCTTATCAGCTTGGACAAGTCATGTGCTGACAACTGTGGGACGTGTGTTATTCCGTGGCTCTCGATGTGTCTACCAGTTGATGAACAACTCGTCGTTCAAGGCGTTCCTGGAGCTTCTGCCGTGGCTCCGTGAGCTCATCAGTGACTTCTACTCGAGCAACTACGCGTCGTGCCTCCAGACCCTCGAGAAGATGAAGGTGCGTGGTGTATATTCACACAGTTTACCAGGCTTTTGCAACGCACTCACTGTAGTATTGTTGGCTGGTCTGATGTGCAATCCAGCCGGAGCTGAGCCTGGACATTTATCTGTGCCCGCACGTGGAGAAGCTCTGCCAGGAGATCCGCAACCGCGGCATCATCCAGTACTTCCACCCGTACCTATCGGTGGACCTGCACCAGATGGCGCGCACGTTCAACACGGAGACCGCGAGCCTCGAGAAGGAGATCTGCGAACTCATTGCGGCCGACAAGATCCACGCGCGCATGGACAGCTACGAGAAGATTCTGTACGCGTACCAGTCGAACAAGCGCAGCGCCACGTACAAGCGCGCGTTCGACGTCGGTCGAAAGTACGCGGCTGAGTCCCGCAACCTGCTGCTGCGCATGAGTCTGCTCAAGAACAATGTGATCGTTCGCGAAACCTAAGTCAATTGGGAGTGCTCGGTGGCTTGTCTGGGTCTATATGACCGACGAACAATGCTTGCTGTTGAAGTTGAGGTGACAATGGATTGAATGTGGTTTGGAATACAACAGCAGCATCGTGATCATTCGATGAGAGTTATGTTGCTATGCTAGTCACAACTTTCTATTCCTCATCGCTGTTACTGACCATGAGCTGCTTTGAAAATAGACATGGAGACCAATTTGCCTCAGCACCACGCGGCCCTTCCTCCAGGTCACCAGTACAAGTGAACCCCAGCTTCATCAGTCGACAGCCAGGCTACCTATCTGCCCAATGGCTTCAGCATCAACCAGCCACGAGACCCTGGAGTCGCTGGGCCAAGTGCAGAATGAGCTCGCGGTGCACAACAGTGCGTCGCGAGCGATCCTCACGTACCTCTGTCAGCGGATCACGCGCCTCGAGCGGCTAGAGACCGCAGTCACCACGCTGCAGACCGAGATGGCGCGACTGCGAAGCGACTCGCAGAAGGATAACAAGGAGGTTCGAGGCGAAGTCTCGGGCGTGCAGGCGAAAGTGGAGAGCATGTCGTCCCAACTGCACGAGTACGCGAGCGTCATGGACTTGTTCCAGAGCGAGATGAGCAACCAGAAGTCCAGTCTCTCGTGGCTCTCGTCCTCTCTTACCGACGAGCAGAGCCGTGTGGACGACATGCACGAGGTGCGTGTACTTACATGATACATGCCCTGAGTATCAAGCAGAATACTAACATTTGGCATGATGTTCTACACGCAGAGAGTGGACAACCAGCGTGACGATTTCAACAGCCGCTTCACGGAGCTGAGCCTCAAGCTCGACGAGATCCCACGCGCACTCGCAGCGATGCAGACGCCGTCGCCAAGCTTCACGTTCCGCGTTGCAGAGAATGACAAGCTCTCGCTGCAGAATCACACGCACCGCCGTGAGAGCGCAATATGCAGCGGCGATGGCGGGCCATACACGGACCTACAGCCATTTACGATCCCCGATGACATGAAGGCGAAAGTGGAGATGCGTATCCGCCAGCGGGAGATGCTGAAAGAAGAAGCCGACGCGAAAGCCGCCGCTGAGCTGGCCGAAGCGTATCGCCGCCTGTTGCTAGCCAGCAATCCGCGCCTGAGCGAGGTGCGTATCCAGGTGGACCAGTGCCAGGAGCAAATCAAGCGCGCCTTCCAGATGATCCGCGAGTCGAACCTGCATTTGTACAGCTGCTGCGAGTCAAAAGTCGAGAAGATGGACTTTAGTGCGATCCAGAGCGAGCTCAAGGGGCTTCGCAGTCGCCTGAGGGAGTTGGAGATTACTGGTCCGCACCGCATTAAGCATCCGCCTCCACAGAATTTGACGATGCTCAAACATGCGGCCCATGGCAGCACCAACCATAATAACCAGCAGTCGAGTGGGATCGACTCATTGACGATTGTGACTACCAAGGACCAACAGAATCCCAAGAGCTACCCTGGGCAAGCAGCTTTATCGTCAGGGGTTCAGCTCACTGCTGGCCAGGTTCCAGAGCTGCGCGTGTGTTTGCTGGAGCTGAGTCGCAACTTCAACGTGCTTCAGCATCAGTGGAAGAAGCAGCACATGACCAAGGGCGTGAACCCAATCGTGAAGACCCACCTGGAGAAGGTCGTCGCGATGATCAGCGACGCATATAGCGTCACGGCAGAAGAACCGGTCGACTTGACGAGCGTGGCGCAGCACGTGGAGAAAGTGTCGCGCGTGCTCGGGTCGGACTTTTCGATGCAGATCCTGGGCACCATGGGCTGCAGGAATCCGCAAGACGAGAGTTTGAGGCGCTCGATCGCGGCGAATGACATCGTTCCCGCATTGTGTCGGTACTCAGAGGTCTTCACCGAGTACTTGCGAACCGATAGCAGTGGCACCAGCAATGCTTCATCATCAGCTCCACAAGTGACAGCGGAAGACTTGTCAAGAGGAGAGAGCAAAGGCAGCTTGGAGAAGATCGCTTTCGAAATCGAGGAGCTTACGCGCAACCAGAGGAGGCTTGAAGATGCACTCGCTGAGCTCGGGAAGGCGCCAGTCGCCTCGATCTCAGCGTCAAAGCCTGCCGTCGATGCGATTGCGATCGAAATGGTTGTCCCGCCTTTTAAATCAGCCAACTCATCACCATCATCGAAATCAACTGAGCAAGGGCTTGGGAGCGTCAACGAAGAGCTCCAGCACTTGAAAGAGCAGATGGCGTCGATGCGCAAGCAGTTCGTGACCGAAGAGGCGTTTGGTGAGATCCTCCGACAGCTGGAGATCTGGAAGAGCGAGAACGACAAGCGGGATTCTGCGGTTGTCGTGGGCAATCGGTACATTTCAGGAGCCCCATCCTCAGTAATACCAGGCTCATTGATGCATCCTGGCGGCGGTGTGTTCAAGCGGCACAACTCTGCCAATGGCACTGGCCTCATCGACACTCTGGCGGATCCCTTGAGTTTGAACTTAGACCCAACAGCCAATCGCTTAAAGTTCCAGGCGAAACTCGACCCGCTGCAGATCCGCAAGCTCAATGGCGAAGTGCGGCCTAGACGAGCCCAAGTGCATCTCGCTTCGTCCGCCAGCTCGCCTTCGTACCACAGCAACAGTCCAGCAACAACGACGACGATCTTGAGCAACGGGGGAACGGTTCTGAGTGGACGCACGTCTGCGCTGAGCAAACTGCAGCAACGATCACAGATGATGCGGCCCAGGAGCAGCGTTCAGCATCTGAGCGATAGCAACAGTTAGACAGCGGTAGGAGAGATGATGAGCACTTGGAATGATGGGCTTGGCATTAAACGAGCTGCTGGTGGTGGTGATAAAATAAGTCAATTGATTTTCATAATCTGCTGCCGCTCACCCAGTGCTACGATATTCGCACGCGCACTAGTGCTGCCAATACGCAGTAGCAGGAGACAAATACGTACGGTTCTTTCAACAGCATCTTCTCTGCTTTCCCTTTACGGCAGCGGCTCGGAGGCGTCACCCACGCGCTTCAAGTGCAGGTACGCGTCCGTGCCGTAGCCCTCCATGGAGATCACCTGTAGGTCGCCACCGAAATACCGCGCAAAGAGCCGACTAATGGGCAGGCCGTAGCCGAGGCCCGCGAGGGGCGAGTCGCCACCAAAGTCGTTGGGTGCTTCCAATCTTTCAAAAGCCTCCGAGTCCGCCGTCGTGTAGAGATACGACCAGATACGCGGGATTGACGAGCGCGGGATGCCGCCACCTTCGTCCGAGATCTTGATCGACACGTCCTCGTTGTCCTCGCCGTCCGCGATCACGATCTTGATGGGCGGCATCTCGTTGTCCACGCCGTGGAACTCGACGACCGCACGCATCGAGTTCTTGATCACTTCAAAGAGCATGTGGTGCAAATGGCTTGGCACGAACGGCATGGAGAAGTCCGTGTGGCCCAGCAGCTCCACCTCGGGTGCGTCGCCGTACTGCCGGATGCACATGTGTCTCGCCGTATCCACAGCCGCGAGCGCGATCTCCGCGGGAGACGTCGTCTCGCAGATACAGCCAACCCAGCCTTCTTCCTCTTCGTGTAGCGCCACGTGCTGGCTCATAAGCATGCGGATGCCGATGCGCGACATGTAGAACGCGTCCAAGAACGAGTGCAGGTCCGCGAGGTCGGCAAACTCCTGGGATCTCAGGTAGCGCTCGCCCAGATCCTTCCGCAGCACACCATTGTTCGCTTTGGCTGTGAACGACCGGAAGAGCTCCATCTTGAGCTCGTGCACGCCCTTGGCCATCGTGTAGAGCGTGCCACTGTGGCGCGCCTTGATGCTCTCAATGAGCGACCGGAAGCGCAGCTCGTCCTGGTACGTTTCCACCTTGGGAAACGCGAGCAGCTCCTCGACCGAGTGGATGTACCAATTGCGCACCTGCTTGACCGACGGCATGTCGCTCAGTCCGTGCGGCAGGTCTTCCAGGTTCTTCACGCGATGCGCGTATCGCACGGGCAGCTCGTACTGCAGGAAGTTGGCCGACTTGATGAGCTTCTGCGGTGTGCAATTCGTGCCGAACGCGAGCAGGTCCTGCAGCGACACGCCCGTCTGCGGCCGCTGCGCAAGCGCCTTGATGCGCTTCATCGACTCGCTCGACACGCTCGAAGACGACGACGGGAAGGTGCTGAGTGACGACGAGACGGCGGCGGCCGAGGTCGCGAACGAAGAGGAGCGGAAGGCGCGCATGTGTGTCTGTGTTGCTGGTGTTATGGGCGATGGGGAACTGAAGAGTTAGGCGCCACTTGTTGACGTATCGGATCTTCTTAGGGCTTGCGCTTCGACGTGAGCTTTTCTGAAGTGAAGCCCGCTGTGATCTTTGCATGCGCAATAGCGACGCTCAATAAAAATGCAGCAGGAAAAGCAGGTACAGCGAAAGATGAGCTCAAAACCCTCTATTAGTGAAACGAGTGACGATTTTGTTTGATTATAATGTATACAATAATCTATACTTGAATATAATATACTGACAGATGACGTCGAAAAGAAGGCTTTTGCAGATTGACAGGTGATGGGACGGAAACTCGCCTGACGCACGCGCGTCACCAAAACGACGCGACACAAAATAACCTCAGTGGGCGTTCTTCAACATGCCTGCTTCAGATCGTCCTTGATCGCATTGAATTATACAGGTACATCATATAAAGAGACTCATGAATATCCACAAATAAAGGTATTTTAGTGCTTAGTTGTGAAGAAAGGCAAAAGCATGTGGTGCTCAAAATAAATACCTTATAGCAATGCATAGCAACTATAAATAAATGCAGGTAACTTGTTTATAAAGGTATAGTGAAAAACCTTGTGTGACGAAAGCGAAATTTTAAAGCCACCAAAAGAATTTGCTTGTGGCTCACTTCACATCCATGCTCCAATAAACTCCGTTTTCAAAGGTTATGTAAAAGCTGAGAATAATAAAATAGAGGATCAGCCACATCTTCTATTATCGACATAGCAACCTGAAATGTGAGCTTTCTCATCTTGCGACTATATATGCAATTACTAGATTACAGTTGTGCAGCAGCAACAAATTCTGGTGTCAACGAACAGCGTCATCAAGGACGAGCGCGATGGTGACGTTCGCGCGCCGGAAGAAGCTGCTAAACGCCGCGCTGCTGGCGCTTCTCGTGCGTACATCAACGCGCCATTGGGCTGCTCTTACGGGGCTCTGTGTCATGTGCTGAATGCCATGTTGCTGCTATTGCTGTTGCCATTGGCTCTCTCCTGTGGTGTAGATCCTCTCGTGCGCGCTCTTCCTCACGACACTCTTCCTGTTGGAGACGCCGTTCGTGGGCTTCGATGCGTTCGTGACCGCCGGCGTGCTCATCGTCTACGCGTTCTCCACGGTCGTGCTGCTCAACAAGGCGCCGTCGGCCTATGAGGTGCGTCTATTTATCTATCACTCTCTGTGTACGGCTGTTGTGATCACTGCAATCGTTATGATGGCTGACACTTTGTGGATGCTGCCATGTATGGCTACGCTCTTGCAGATTGGCTACGTCGTCGGTTCGTCACTGCTGGTGCTCGGGCTCACGTTCCAGGGCGCTCTGTACTGGGTACGTTGTCTCTGGGGGCTCGTACGTTACAATGCAATTCCATGTGTGCACTGACTGATTGCTTTCGTCCATTATGATAGGGACTGATTGCTCAAGCGAATGGTGAGCGTGAGGTCGCGAGCATCGTCGCGTGTGTGCTCGACGGCGTGATTTTTATTATCCAACTGGGTGTCACAGTGACTGTTGTTCAGTCCAAGGAGGACTTCATTGACACCTACGCAGGTGCGCAGCCTACTGCACGATTGCTTCTCTACGCTCTCTGTTCTACTGATGCGGTCATACGCGGGCTGATTCGAAACTGCTCTATGGCTGTCTATGACGCTTGCGATGATGTTCTCTATAGCGTACGAGTACATCCCCGATGGTGGCTTTGGCGACCGCCTCTCACTCTCGAATTCGAACGCGTCACCGTCGAACTACCAGGCCACGATTCCGACCGCAGACATTTAGCGCACGGGCTTGTGGTCTCTAATTTTCAGTCTGTGAGCAGCGTTGCGTCGCTGTTTATGGGTGCGTGGCCGTCGTCTGCGTGTTGTAGGTAGCTGCACAGAGTGGATGTCCGTAATGAATGCGCTTGAATGGCTTGACTCCAAAAGTCGCACGCTCATCAGGAGATCTTCCGCAGCACCTGGAGCCCCTCCTTGGTCGTCGAGAGCTCCAGGAAGTCCCCCGTGACCGTGGCATCGTCGGGATCGAGCGCCAGCTGCGATAGATGCACTGCGACGGACAAGTACGGCGCCGCATTGGCGATCGCAGTAGCCTCACGGGGCGTGAGCAGCGACGCATGCTCCGGGTTTGTCGGATGGATGTCGATCGTCGTCTCCAAGCTCGGCGTCTGTAGTAGTGGCGAGAGGCTGAGCTGGCAGGAGAACTCGCCCTTGGACCGCGCGCGTGTCGACGCGTACATGTCGTTTCTCAAGTGCAGCGAGACCAGTGGGTTGTTCTTCAAGAACGCCTGCATCATGGTGGTCGTGCCGGCGACGAAGAACTTGTGCGTGCACGTAAAGTGCACCTGCATCGACGTGGTTGACGTGATGTGGCGCTCCACAGCCGAGCGCTTCTGCCCCAAGAGCGTGTAGTGACACTCCCAGCGGCAGAACGTGTGCTCGCGTGATTGGAGGTTGTGCGCCTCATTCAACAGTACCAGCAGACACCAAAGCCGGCGTACGTTGCGTGGCGAGAGTGGCGACTGAGACTGATGATGTGATGATGATGCTGAAGCTGATGACAGAGAGCGATTGTCGTTGCTACGAGCACTCGTGAGAGTGAAGTCAGCGAACGCCGAACGTGGAGACAGCACGGCTTTCTTCAGCAGCATCGAAATCTGCGAGTCGAAGCGTGATGGCAGCTTCGTCGACGGGAGCAGCTCGTGCTTCAGCTCTGCAATGGAGGGTGGGCGGCGGTGAGTGTCCGCTGTCGTCAGCTTCTCGCCAGTCTCGCCTTCGTTTTCACCAGATGTTGGCTGCTCGTGTTGCAGATCCTGATTTCTAGTCTGAGCCACCGCCGTTTGATCCTGACCGAGTTTCAGCGCATCATCGAGCGCCAGGTTGTTTTTTCGAGCCAACGCCTTTTGCTGATCCAGGTTCGCGCGCTCGATCATCTCTTCGAGCTCCTCGTCCATCTCATCATTGTCGCCATTGGAGAGTGAGGTCGTGGATCTTGTATGGCTGGCTTGCTGATGCTTCGAGTGATCGAGTTGCCGCTTTCCAGGCTTTGAGAGCCGATGCCGCCGTGGACTCGCTCTATCATTTTCTAGATCTTCGTCTTCTTCCCTCAGGTCTTCGGGCTGGGAAGCACCTACACGAGTCTGCTTATGGAACGAGACCCGAAGCGAGTCCATCCACTCGGGTGACAGTGGGTCATTGGTCATGTACGAGTCGTCGGGGATGAAGACGCCGTGGAACATGCGCAGACGATACTGCGACGTAAGGAACTTGGAGTCCACGTACCGCAGCCTCTCGAGCCCGATGTTGCCCTTGATGTTGAACATCTCGCCCGAGAGCGCCATGCAGGCGTAAAAGTCGATCTTGGTTACGTACGCGCTGCGGAACTGCGCCAGGCGGATCTTCGTCGAGCCCAGCAGCACCGAGTGGTGCGGCAGCTGCATCTCCGAGACCATCTCTGAGACGCTCGCGGCCTCGGGGATCAGCGCAGCGCGGCGCTTCTTCGTGCGTCGCTTGGCGGTCGTCGGATCCTGCAGTGGCGGTTCAGTGGCACGAATGAACTGCACGAGAATGCTGCTCTCCTCAGTGAGTAGCGACGTGATGCCGCTCGTCTCCTTGAGTTTCGACTGCAGCGGCGTGCGCGGCGCGACAAAGGGGATCGTGCGGATGATATTGATCGGCAGCCAGTAGTTCTTTTGGTCTGACGACAGGAGAAAGCCATCGTCATTGGCATTCGTCTCTGGAAACCGCTCGCTCGTACTCTCGTCGACCTCGAGGTCGCTCGCGGTGCTGCTGGATTTACGAAGCGAAGCCCCACGTGGGGCTTTGTCGGAAGCGATCTCAATATCTTCAGCAGAGAGCGGTATGCACTCAGTGTAACCCAATGCTGTGATCCGCAAGTACAGCTTTGAGGCAATCGTGCGCAGTGTCTTGTTCTTCCGAGCGCCGACGGGGATGTGATCCAAGTGCGTCTGCTCAGCGTCGTAGAGCTCCTTGGGGATGTCATAGATCGCGTTGAAGACGAGCACGAGGCGACAAAGCGTGAGCTGGGGTGGAAGAACCGACCCGATCGAGTTTGGATCCAGTGCGTACGTGCGATCCTGAGCTCGACTGAGCCCTTCAGCGGCAGTGGTTGGGTTTGGCACGCCCAGGATGGCAGAGAACTTGATCTCGACACGCTTGAGCTGCTGGTCGCGCTCGTAGATCGCGTAGCAGAAGCTGCAGACGCTCCAGGACTCGTACGCTAATGACGAATCAGGCGGTTCGCAGGAGAGCGCGGCGGCGAGGAACGCGTAGGTCTTCTCGGGCGCGAGCCGTGCTCGAATGCGCACGAGCGTTTCGTTGATCATCTTGAGCGTCATCTTGAACGAGAGCTCGGACTTTGGGTACGACGTCGTGCAGCACTTGCACTGCACGAGTTTCTGCACCTGGCGCTGCGCTAGCGCCACGAGCGAGTGACCATTGTGGTGATGTCCATTGTTGCCATGGTCGCCGTCTTCGTCTTCCGAGCCCGAGTTGTCCTCAAGGACGCTCGAGTCCCGGTAGCTCAGGTACTGGATGCGCGTCTTGACTGGAAGTGAAAAAGGTCGGTCCGGATGGTGATGCGATCTGTTCTTGATGCGGAAGGCCTTTACTTGAAGTAGCCACCAGCGACCCGAAGCGTCTTTCATGTAGTCGGCGACCAGTGTCTGCAGTTGGAGGTGGAGCTTCTGCTCAACGTACTTGACGAGCTACAACAAAATAGAAACAGCCACACAAGCGAGTGAGTCTCAGTCATCCAAGCATCACTAAGGTATGAGCATGTCGTACCCGCAAGTTGAGCTCCGAGACAGTCGCACAGCCTCGCTCGTTGAGCTTGACGAACGTGCACGACTTGTCCACCTGCACGCTCGTACACAGGCGGTTCACGAGCGGGACCACTACTGCAGCTGCTGCTGTTGTCGCTGAGGAATTTGATTCAGACGCTGGGTTTGTTGTCGTCTCTGCTGCTGTCGAAGACGAATCTGTTAAGTTTGTCGAAATCGAAGTGCTTTGCTGCTGACCACGAGGCGATGCAACTGTCGCTCCCTGGACAGCTGCTGTAGTGATATCCACCACACTGCTCTGCTGCTCGGCTGAGGAGCTGCATGTGTTGTTATTACTAATTTCCTGGAAAGGGACGATGTTGCTGATCATCCACGCGCTCGCTGGCTTGCCTGCTTCATGCACGGATCGCACGATGAACGCCTTGGAGCCGTTACATTTCACGAACTGTTGCACGGCAAAGGATTTCTTCGAGTTGGCGACGTGGCTCAGTAGCGTCTTGAGTTCGCCCGGACTGAGCAGCCTCAGCTGATTCCCGAGTGACTTCAGTGTCGGCGAAGACGAGATTCGTTTCGTGGGATGCTTGAAATTTGAAACTACGGCTTCCTTGTATACCACGACAGCACAGTCTGTGTCCGATGCAATGGGGTTGCTGAACTTCTCGAGCACCTGACGATCGCTGAATTCCGTGCAGCGCTGCACAAACCCGTCCTTATCGGTGGAGAGCCACACTGCACGCCCCGTCTCGCCATACACAACGGTATCAGGTATCCACATGCGCAGCGCCGTCTTCTTCCGCGTCGATGTGAGCGAGGACACTTTCCCAGTGCCTCCATCACCGCCACCAGCGTTCTCACCAGCTCCAGCTCCAGTCGCAGCACCGCCAGCAGTTGTGCCATTCTCCTGAGCTGTACTGTGTTGAAATGGCGCCTTTGGAGCGTCTTTCGACGCCAGGAAGGTGTAAAAGTGAGCCCCCGGCAGAAAGTTTGACGAGTACGCAAAGGGGTTCGCTGGGTCATTGAACGACACGATTGCGGCCTCGCCTCGGTACCTATAGACGCTGCGATCGCAAATCGTCTCCTCTGCAGCCGTGAAGCGCTTGCTGCGGAAACTCGCCTGAGACTCGACGGCGATGAGCTCACTAGCGGTCTTCTCGGCCTGCGAGAGCGCGGAGTGGAGCTTCTGCTGCACGATACTGGCCCTTGCACTCGTGGGGCGACGTGGTGGTAGCCCACTGATCCTGCAATGGTCTACGGAGACCGCCACGCTGCTGCTTCGCTGGTGCAGAAGAGGAGCAGCAGCGTGTCCATCCGATCTCAGCGCCGCCATGAAGACTGCGCCAGCATTTCGCCTTTGAGTCCTGCTGAGTGAGCGAGCGAGCGTTGGAAATGTGGTGCGAGTCGCCGAAACGGTTCTATCGAGTCATTTTCAGCAGCAGCAGCTTGGCTCTATTTTGAGGGAAGCTAGTCTGGCGGTTGATGATGATAGCAGTTATTGGGCAATGGCGACGGACCTGAACAACACAAGAGCGATAGACTGAAGACCATGAGCGGAGGAGGACTGGATGCTACTGCATCATTGCTGATCCATCGCCAGGCGAGTTTCAACAAGCAGCACGTCCAGTCGCGACCAGGTTCCTTCTCAACGACCGTCGCTGTGAGTCCACCTGCAGTCAAAAGTGCTACGAGCGCGGTGAGTGGTGTGTGCAGCAATCTTACGAATCTATCGTGCTTTGTGCTCTAGAATCGCTTCTTCACCGACAGTTCGCTCGGTCGCCAGAAGCGGTTGGTCGAAACGACAAGGAGGCGGCAGGCGAAAGCCCGTGAGCGAGCGCAGGAGCAGGTACTGACTGCACTGGACAAACGAAATGATCTTTCATAGTTCTCAACAAACCACAAATGCACGCTGCGGTTGTTTTTCTTTACCAGGAGTACCGCTTGGAGCAGCTGCAGCACGAATATGAAGAATCGATGCGCCTCAAAGCGCTCAAGGAGGAGCGCGAGCTTTCGCGAATGGAGCGCAAGCTCCAGAATGCCGCAGCGACGTACATCCAATACACTTGGCGCAAAAATCGGTATCTGCGACGCATTCGCACTCAACGAGATCACGCAGTGCGCGTGATCACCGCTTTTGTGCGACTGCAGCGCGCAAGACGCAAGAAGGTACGGCTTAGAGCTGCGAGTCGCATTCAAAGGCAGTGGCGCAAACACAGGCAGCGGAGAAAGAAGAAACGCGCTTTGGTGGTGCTCGCCCGGTTCATCGGTGGTGTAGCTCGCACTAGACGAGAAAGAAGAGCTATTTGCGCGGTTCGGATACAGCGTTGGGCTCGCACCATCACCAGCAAGAGGAAATGCAGAGCCACGGCTGTTCTACAGCGCGCCTGGCGCTCCCAGTTGTCCAAGAAGAAGATCACGTACTGCTCGAAGGCGTATCGCCACTTGAAAGAACTGCAGAAGCTGGAGCGCAATGCGAAGATCCTCCAGCGAGCACTGGCGAAGCGTGCGGTGTACTGTCGACTGATCAAGAGCAGTGAGCTGACGCGATACCCGAGCGTGATGGCCCAATCGTGTTCGTCCAGTTCATTGGTATCACCCGAGGCGATTCAACAGAAGAAACAGCAACTGAACGAGGCAACCAGGCTTGGCAAACAGCTCACGAACCAGGAGACCTGTCTGGTGAATGCGATGGAGATCCTGCAGACTCGGCTGCGCGACTCAAAGGCGAAATTGAGCGAGAAGAACGAGAAACTCGACCGCTTCCAGGCGCTTGAAGCGTATCGGCGGTCGAAGGACGACTCGGTCTCCCAGCAAAAGCTGCAGGAGCAGGAATTCCAGATTCGAAGGGATATTCGCTCCGAGTTAGAAAAGGAGTTTGAAGCGACTCGACGAGCGCAGCTTCGTGTGAAGAGCAGACAGCCGCAGGGACAGAGTGTTGGTGGTATCAGTGGTCGAATTCCGATTTTTTCCGCAATGCCCAGTAGTAGCTCTACTAGCATCGTTTCGTACGCTACGAAGAGCTTCGGCAGATTTACAGCTCGCTCGCGAGATGAAGGCATATTGTCAGGAGAAGAGCGCCAAGAGTGAAGAGCGAGAAGATGAACCCTTTGCGATTTGTCGTAACATCAGCCACAGAGATATGTACTTCTGTATGGAATCCAAAGAGATAAGGAACTATCAGGCGATGAACTACGTGGATCAATAGAACGACAGCAGCGTCAGAAGAAGAGAGGATGCTATGGATT
The DNA here is from genome assembly GCA_023337805.1 of Globisporangium barbulae. Classification (NCBI taxonomy): domain Eukaryota; phylum Oomycota; class Peronosporomycetes; order Pythiales; family Pythiaceae; genus Globisporangium; species Globisporangium barbulae. Next base: position 2,428 of record JAADXK010000707.1, on the reverse strand, counting down.
CTACTGCCAGAAACGGCCAACTCGACGTCGTCCAGTGGCTCCACGAGAACCGGAGCGAAAGAGCTCAGCGCTTATCATGAAAACGCCGCGCAAAATGATCATTTCGATACTGTCTAGTGGTTACGCGAGCACCGGATTGAAGGATGTGCATACGAAGCAATGGACTCTGCTGCCGCAAACGGACATCTTGATGTGGTGAAGTTTCTCCACGAGAATCGAAGCGACGGGTCACCACAAGAGCAATGGACTCAGCTGCAGAGTACGGACACCTCGCCGTTGTGAAGTTCCTTCACAGTAATCGAAACGAAGGGTGCATGGTAAATGCCGTGAACCTTGCAGCTTCAAGTGGCCATCTTGAGATTGTGGAGTCCCTTCACAAGTACCGCAGTGAAGGCTGTACGACCAGAGCGATGGAGAATGCTGCGCTCGACCCTCACTTCGATGTCGTTCTCTTCTTGCATGCGAATCGTAGCGAAGGCTGCTCGCGCTTCCCGCTGTACAGTGTTCAATCCTGTCTCCAGGGCATGGAAATAATGTAGTGGCTGAAAGAGCAATACTCTGATATCGTGGACCAAGATATCAGGGTAATGCGTCGTCTCAGCGTACGACCGCTGAGACGACGCATTGGTAACATGGTGAGAGATTTCATCTAGTAGTACATTTGGCCTCTGCATCCCAGCGTTTGAGGATATTGAGTATGCTTCTTTATGTTGTCAATTGAATTCTTGCGTCGCGTTGTCTTGTGCGTTTGAACCTCTGCGCTTCGTGAATGTATGAAAAATGAGCATCCTCTCACGCCTGATCCGATCGGTATCTGAGAAAACACTGCAAGCTCGTGCCCAAATTTCAAAATAATTCTCACTAGAGACTAAAACGTTCAGCCCACGGATGCTGCTTGCCACTCAGCTGTTGGTTGTCACTCTTCACATCGAGAGTAAGTCGAGCCTCCACCGTACTGTTATAGGAGCTTTGTTCGCTTATTGAACCAAAGAAAGAGCATGTATTGTAGTGAACGCACGATCCCGACTGCCAGGCTTTTGGAAGTCTACAGTGCTTTGATAGAAGCTTGCTAGACTCCATCTAGACTGCTAACAGACTGGAAATTACCGCCACCTCATTTATAGAGTGATGCATCTGAGCACCGTCATGTCAATGCGTGCAGAGTTTGATAGCTTCAAGGCAAAGAAATTCCAACTTTGTCCGTAAACAGCGTCACAAAGGTCTCTGCGCTTGCTGAAACCCTCGCAACTCTCCTGGGTGAAGGAGGTAGCAGTCGCTCTTGTCCACCAATCGTGCAAGACTGTCAAGGGCAGGCCAAGTGCTTTCCCACTTGGTCAGGTCACTCCTAAAACAAGCAGTCGGACGTAAATCCCGAGCCTTTCGTTTTGGATTTTTTGTTCTGATGGTAACGACAGTGCAATCAACCTACTTCATAAAAACTCATGGTTTTCTTCGACTCGCACCGCTACTGGCTCATGAACGAAACGAGAGACTTTAAGTGAGTTCGCACAGTCCATGGTAGCTGGATACGAAAGCCAGTACTCAACTCGGAGTTGTCCGCAAGGACTGAATGTACGTCCTAAAATCCAAATAGAAGTTCTCAAGTCTGCCGTGCGCGTGTGACAGCGGCCATGAAGGTCGAAGGCATCCGAATACGCCTGTCGACAATGTGGGCTTCGTCTCACTAACGCTGGGAGAACATGTATGGTGAGAGTGAGAAGATCCGTTTAAGCTGCTGGGGTGAGCAAAACCGGCAGCCTAGAGGACGCTTGGACTGTAGTCCTGTGACTTATTGAACAGGTCTAACGAAGTTACAAACCTGTCCTCCAACTATCAACGACGAGGAGGCGCTGCAATACAAGCGCAACGACAAGTGTTGACACCACCGATGATGAAGACCTCCACGAAGGCACTACAGCGTATCCAGAAACTATCGGACCCCTGTAATCTCAGTTTTTGACATCTTTTTGAGTATTTACTTGCCCAATGAAAAGCGGATATACAGGCCTCCCTCCCAATAGTAAACACTCCAAAAATGGGTAAAATTTACCATCACTAGACAGGTTTTTCATTTAAAAGGAATTAGGAATTGAAAGATAGAAGGAGTGATGATCACACACTTAGCTGCCGAATTGATGGCGCTCCGACACAGAGCTTCTCCATGGCTCCTTGAAGCTCGTAGGTCTCTTCATCCAATATCTGCGTGTGCCGCCAGCAGTTTTCAATCGTGGTACTGGTCACTGCCGCCCACGCTTGCTGCGCCCACCGCATCGCCATAAGCACGTCGACGTCAAAGAGCGACTTGGCGTGCTCACTGATGCTCTCTTTACCCACCTCAGCAACGCGCTCAAGAAGATTGTTGAGCTGCCTGACGTAGTAGTGGTACTTTTGGTGGTTGGTTTGCGCCTTGAAGGACTGGATTATTCCC
>JAADXK010000706.1:0-16978 GCA_023337805.1 Globisporangium barbulae | reverse complement strand
CTACGAGGGACTGATGAAGATCTACTGGGACAAGGTGACAGCGATCGCGTGCGACTCGTCGACTGTGAACTGCGTGGCGCGCACTGGCAAGGAAGTGCTTACCTACTACGGCATGCGAAGCCGCTCTGCGCTGACGAGTGGCTCGATTCTACTGGGCTTTGCGGTGTTCTACCGGGTTCTCAGCTTTGTCGCGCTCTGGTTCAAGGTTCGCGGCAAGAAGTGACCAGCGAATTCTAGGACGGACGCCTTCAGAACGATGTCGAAAGACAATCTCTCTCGCTCACAAAGAAAAACACTAGCAAAAGACAAACAAGATGAACGCACGTGAGCGAGATGCATACTAGTTTGCATATCGGTACATACTCAACATACGTCACATCAAATACATGTAAGCTGCATTTGCATCTTGAGACCGTCTCGACAACTGCACACTTTCGTTATAAAAGCTGCTCTCGTCTGCGTCTGAGTGCATCATTGCCCTCCCATGTTGCTGTTGCAATGGCGGAATAAACCGACTCACCCTGGCAGTTGGCCTCCTCACGCGTTTGCTTGTGCACGCGCTCGCGCATTACAGCAGTAGTCTCGCGAGATGCGCATGCGCCAGCCGCCGATCTGTGAGCACCTCAATGCTTCTGCAAGCCCTCACGATAATTTAGGGATGAATCGAGAAGAAGAAAGGTGTCGTGGAAGACCTTGAAGGCGAGCGCAATGGACGACTCGGTGCACGTTGAAGGCGGCGGCCTTTGCGTCGCTGCCGGGCGACTCGTACGCATACCATGTGGACTACGAGCTGAGCGAGGGCGCGCGTGACTCCGGAGCAGCAAGACTGAGCGCGAATGGTTCGTTCTGTCGCCGCTGCTTGCGGTTGTATGCTTTTCTCGCTCGATCATAGCCACCTCGCTCACATGAAGAGATGATCGTCAACGAGATCAAGGGCTTTGTGTTCATGGTGCAGGCTGTATAACCTCTCTGTGTTTCTCACACCTGCGGAGGGGGCTTGCATGCGTGTGACAGGGAGTGCGTGATTGACAACCGCGACGCGTTTGAGGCCGACGCAGTGCAGCGCGAGCAGTTCAACGTCGAGATGGAGCTGCTCGGGATGCGTAGCCTTCATACTACAAACACATTCATACCCAGGCTCTTTGTCGTTTGTTCTCACACCTGCCTCTGTATGTGTGCGAACACACTAGCTCTCGCTGCATTCGCGGTTCATGGAGCCAGACACATGCAAGCAGGTGACGCTGGCGAGGAACGGCGACGACCTCGTCATGCAGCTGAGTCCGAAGTTGTACTCGCAGAGCAATCCAGCGAAGAGTCCGATGCTCGCATTGCATCTCGAGTGGGTTCGGGGAAGCGGTACGTTGCCATACGGACCCAGTCGCGATCCGCCCGAGCTAGTGGACCCTGCGAAGCCAAAGGTGTCGCGCATCGAGTAGCGGAAGGAGATCCTCGCGCTTTTTCGAGAGGAGAACAAGATGCTAAAGGCCGAGAAGCACGAGCGCATTTCTGAGATGCGGCGCCTGAAGATCGAGAACGACACTCTGCGTCGCGAGAACCAGCTGTTACGAGCAAGCGAAGGTTGACATTTCTGAGATTCAACATCATCGAAGGCTTCGGAGTGACCTCGCAAGCCCATCCATGTGCTCAAAATGTGGAGCAGCGTGCGAGTGTAACAAGGAAATGCGATTCGCAGACTGCGCCTTTGTCGATAAATCCCAGCAGCAGCAGTAGAGTCCTTGTCACCTACCGACCACCTCGATCTTCCAACAAAAGGCATTCATTCCGTGTGTGAATGCCTGCTCTGACAGTAGTAAACATCGTCTGATGAAGACCGTGACGAGTCGATCTCTGATCCGACCGAGTGTTTGTCCGCTCTGGGCTTTCTACTTGACCACTACATCGATCTCGTACAGAAGCTGCACGAGCAATGCACCGGCCTAATGTCTATGAGATCAGAAGACGCATACCCACAGATAAATCAAAGGTCCCGTGAAGCTTGACAGCTCGCGTGGGCGGACTCGACAAGACATGCAACCAACGCGAACTCCTACACGAAGCTGCGTGAGACTTTTCCAACTCGCAACCGTGATGCAGCACAATAGACAACATCTTGTATCTGCGCAGCACTCACCCACCAAGACTATCGACGTAGATGCCTTTATACTTACTTGGATGTCGGCACGCACCACTCCTCGTTAGCTCTCTGAACCTGACCCATCCAGTCGAGACTGCTACTTCATCGTTAATCAAACGAATCGGCAATCTCTTCGATCCACCACCACTCACGACAACTCATTCCGTCAATGGAAAAAAGCGCCTTCTTTGAAGCCTCAGAGGTTGTGCTGGCAATGAGTGACGATAGCACCAGCTTCACTTGACGCTTATCCGCCGGCGCTTGCTCTGCTTGCCAGCAGCAGCCACCGCCAGTTGCTGGGTCTTTTGCTGCTCTTTTTGATGTTGTTCATCTCTTTGTTTCCTCGAACTCTCGCTTGATGTCATCCCCACTTCTTGAACGCTCTCGGGTACTTCTCCTTGTTGCTGTTGTCCCTCGACAGGTTGTCTACTCTTCCCCTCAAGTGCATGGATCTTCCGTCGCAGGTGCTCAATATGCTGTCGCTGGAACTCATGCATGCCGCCCATCTTGATCAGTTGCGCGTGCTGCTGCTGGAACTGCCAGTTTTCACGTCGCAGTGCGTCATTCTCCGTCTTAAAGGCCCTCAGCGACTCCACGCGCTCTCTTCCCAGCAGTGTGAGCTCGGTCTCGTACGCCGCTTTCGTCGCACTCATCGCCTGGTTCTCCTTGCGCAGCGCGGTGATCTCGGCTCTAGCGCGCTTCAGATCGGCTGTGAGCGCTCGGTTCGTCGCTTTAAGTGCCTTGTTCTCCTCGCGGAGCCGTGGGAGCTGCTCTTTTTGCTTCTCTGTACGTGCTGTGGTTGTCGTCGTCTCAGGTTTTACAGACTTGGTAGCTCCGGTCGTTGGCTTCTTCACTGGCTTATCAGTAAACCCGTCTTGCAACGATGGGGTGCCAGTACCAGGAATGTATCTGAGCGGGAACTGCACCATCGCGCCAAGCTCCGGGTTCAGACGCGCATAGACTTTCTGGTTGAGCTGCATCACGAGGTCGTCGCTGTCGCCGTCTGCTTTCGTGAGCACCACGTGCTTGCACGCCACGGTCTTCTTCACACGCGGATCCTGCTGCAGTGCGAGCTACTTCAACGCAGGCAGTCGTATGACACGAGACCTCAGTCCGTCAGTCACTAATAGAGTAGTATGCTATAGACAGACAGAGGACGTACGAACCTACCTGAAGCAGCTCGAGCTCCATGTCAAACTGTTCGCGGAACGTCGGGTTCGCGGCGAACGCCTCGCAGTTGCTTATCTCGCATTCCCTGTCCATTGAGCACCATCACGAGGTCGTGGTCAGCAATGCGCGATCACCCCCCCCCACCATATGCTAAGCACAACGCAGACAGTACGCTGCTCGCTCGTTCATCCCGCAACGCTCTCGTAATGCTTCACGAATGTATTTGACACTAGCACATCTTCCGGATCCAAAGAAGCGCGTGCGCCTTGCACTGCCACTGACAGAGAGATCAGTACGCACCATTCGCGGTCCGTGGCGCTGCTCTTGAGCCACACGCGGCCGTCCGCGTCCGCATAGTCGATGCGGTAGGCGTACGAGTCGCCGGGCAGCGATGCGAACGCCGCGACGCCCTCTCTGTGCACCGCACTGCTGCTCGTCATTTCGCTTCTTTATTATTTTTCGACCCAACTAAATGAGATTTTGGTGCTCATTTTAAAAAGGTTATAAAGATTCATATAAAAGATAAGGAGGTACTTGCTATTCAAAGTTGACAGACGTCAAATCCAAAAACTTGGCGGCAAAATTTGATTACCAGCATGGCGCTGCGGACGGCAGTGCACAAGGGCGGCGTCGCGACGTTCCCGACGCTGCCGAGCGACTCGTACGCGTACCAGATCGACTACGAACAGCACGGGGGCCGCGTGTGGCTCAAGAGCGACAGGACCGCGCGCGAATGGTGCGTTCTCGCGGCCTTCGTTCATGGCTGTTGTGTGTGTTTTCTCTCTGTCTCTGTCGTTGCCAGTCTCGTGACCGCTCTCTATGAACCGCTGGCGGGCTGACGACGACGAGGATGATAGCTCATGGGTGAGACTGCATGTGGTTGGCGATACGAATGCTCACGTCTGTGTGTGTATGCGTGTGTATGTTTGTGGCTTGCTATGACAGGGAGTGCGTATTTAACAACTACGCCGCGTTCGCCCAGAACCCCGTGTTCCGTGACCAGTTCCTGATGGAGATCACGCTGCTCGAGGTGCGTGAACGCTTTGGCGTTTGTACTATAGAATCTATATACTCACTGACGCTGTGTGTGTTTCCAATACACAGCTCGCGCTGCATCACGACCCTCGCGTGCACAACACGGACGCGTGCAACAACGTGATCCTGACGCGGAGCGGCGACGACCTGGTCATGCAGCTCAGCGAGCGCGTGTACACGCGACGCAACCCGAACTGGGGGCCGACGATCCGCTTCACGCTCGAGTGGGTGCGCGGCAGCGGGAACTTACCGTATCCGCCATCGCGAGACCCACCGGAGCCAGTGGAGCCGCCCAAGCCGCGCGTCCCGCGAGAGGAACAGCAGAAGGAGATCCTCGTGCGACTGCGCGACGAGAACAAGGCGCTCAAGACGGCCAAGCGCGAGCGCGCGTCCGAGCTGCGGCAGTGGAAGACCGAGAACGACGCGCTGCGCCGCGAGAACCAGCAGCTCAAGCAGGCGAATGACACGCAGTACGCGCAGCTCATCAAGCTCGGCGGCTCCCACGAGTTCCAGCGCCAGCACATCGAACACCTGCGACGGAAGATCCAGGCGCTGGAGCAACAAGTTGCGCAGGCCGGTGGACAACAGCAAGCAAGCGGTGGCAGCACTGAAGACGACGTGGTCGTGGTTGAGGACGCTGATGAAGTGGAAGGGCAGCAGCTGGAAGAGCAGCCGACTGAAGCCGCGGATGCTAATGCTGATGCTAATGGCGCCGCTCTGGAGCAAAACAAGCGCCGACGAACCAGCAAGGATTGATGAATGAGGGTGGGGCTGCAAAGTAAAGTGTATTGAGATTCTGTGACAAATGGCGTTCGTTTGAGATGATGGGGCGTTGAAGAGAAATATCTATTGTCTGGAATGGGGTCGTGGAGACTGAGGCAGGCAGCTAGCTGTACGAGGCAGTTGGATATTCTGTTTTTGCTTGCTCACACAGCCTGTAGCTCCTCAACTTTTCGTTTCGCGCGGCGATAGCGACGGCAATCAGATTCGAGGTCAGGGGGGTCGCGTACTTTAGCGAGACCAGATCAAAGTACAAGTATGCGATTCAATTCGAGGGCAGCAAAGGCACGATCTCCATGGAAAGCCTAGGATCAAACGAACAATGGTACGTGTAGCATTGTGTTCCAGTTACTCCTACCTGAAACAAACCTACTACTGATGATTACATGTGCTCTTATTGTGCTCGAGTGGTGAAGGGAGTGCGAGGTTGATTTTGTGGAGGCGATTCGAGGGAACGATGAGCCGACGAGGCAGCTGTATGTGGAGCTTTCGTATCTTGAGGTCTCTGTTGTATCGTAGAGGCAATACTAGGTTTCACGTTCTCATAACGCTCTCAGACTCTAAGCTCGCATTCTCATGTTTGTAGATGGCGATGGACACTATCCATCGGAGTGACTGGATCCAGTTACATCGCCAAGGCCAAATTTTGTGCTGCGAATGACTGACAAGTGAAAGGCGAAGCGGAACCCGGCGCCGATCTCAGCAGCCTCGCGCTCAAACCTGTGAAGATCGAAGACTGCAACGCCCTTAAGCGCCAGCTTGAAGATGCACGCAAAGCCAGCGAGTGCCTTCGGGAGGGGATGTGGCAAAGGAGCTATGCGTTTCTCAATTAATGAAGACGATTGAGCTCCAGCATAAGGAAATTCGAGCGTTGAAAGCACAAGTGGAGCACATGGAGAACCCGCCAGGGAGCCAGGAGCTGGTGATGGTTTAGAGTTAAAGATGAAAAGCCACGCGGTAGCGATTGAGCAGCTACTCGCGAAGATCGACAACGCAAACATAAAGCTGCTTCTCGTGTTTCAGCCTAACTCCAGCGAGCAATACAAGTGCCAGCGAGTTGAGGCGAGCCTACCTGTGGGAACAAGTGGCTGAAAGTGGCAGTGCAGGTGCGATTTTTGGTGTTTGGCTTGTGTGTGAATGAAGAAAACGAAGGAAGCAGCGTTTGTGTGAGTCATTCATGGGAAATGCGGCTCTTTGTCATCGAGAGCAGTACTGAAGGCTCGAGATTTGTGTCGAGGTGCGAGACTGGCGGTTGGGCTCACTGCGCAGAACAACCAGTATGCCAGTTGAAAAGATATCTGCGAAGACAACTGGCGGGCGAAGCAGGTTGCAACTCATTTGCTGACTCGACCAGCACGAAAAAGAAGCATGACGTGGGCGAGCGGCTACCATGCCAAGCGATTGTTCTACTCCATCGATCTTCTGAAACACTTGAAGTACGCCATCGACTTTGAGCACGGGCGCGGCACGATCTCCCTCGAGGACATCAACTCGAAGCAGCGGTGGTACGTGCTTTGAAGTCTGACGTCTGTAGAGAAGAGCTCATCGCCACCTGAAACGGACACGTTGTCCTAGAGAATTCGGCAGCTCACTAGACTTTGTCTATCGTGTGGAATATCTTTAGGGAATGCTTTATGGATCACAGCAACAGCCTCAGAGAAAGTGAGGCGCGGGCGGAACAGTTCAATAAAGAGCTCTCGTACCTCGAGGTTGGTACACATCGCTTGCTGTGGGCGATGCCTTGGCTCAGTGATCCGGGTGGGGCACTTACGAGAACTGTCGCTTGTAGACGCTAATCAGTACCACGAGTTCCAGAAGCCGCGCCGTATTCTCACGAGATAGCGAAGACGTCTTGTTCTACATTACTGGGAAAGCCAACGCGCATTTGGATCCCGCGCGGAGACTCAACACGCTCACGTTCAAGCCAGCACAACGGCAAGACCATGCGGCTCTAACCTCTGCGCTACAACACGCCGATGGGGTGAAGTTGTGACTACGAGACGATGTGAAGGCTGTCGAAGCTCAATTCCAACAGTCATTAGCAGCGAGAGTCTCTTGTGAACGCGAAAATCGAAAGCTGAAAGCGCGAGTTGCGTTCCTCGAGAGTCCACCAGGATGTCAAGATCTGGAGACGATGCAGAGTTCAAGACCTACTTTGCCGGAATCCGCACTCTGACAAATAAAGTCAGTAAGACCAAAATGCGACTCTGTCTCGTACCGGAGCAGGACTTCAATGAGCGGAGCAAACGCCAGCGGACGTGAGATTCCTTCTAAAGGCAAGCTCAACATGGAAAATGACTGTATGTAGCAGGGATTCGAAGCTGAGACGGCTCGACTGCTAGTGCTAGTGAGGGGATGGTATTGCGCGTGCGATTTTTAAAAGCAACTAATTAAACACGGGCTCATGTCGGGTGCTGGAAAATCGACAGGGGATTTCGTTCGGTGGTACTCGAAGTATGATGATTCAAGGAGGTGGCGTTATCGTATGGGTCGTTTAGCTTTCCTACTGCTCTGTGGTAACAGCGGTGCACTGATGTATTTATCAGCGTCATCACCTATTTCCTAGAGTGCATGAGGACGACTCCGGTGATATGAAATAGAGCTTGCTGTGTGACACCAGAGCGAATTAATCTGAACTCACGCAAAGGTTCTGTCAAAATGTGTAACGAAAGCTCAGCCTACAGCAGCTGGTCGAAGTATTCACCTTCCTTTGTGAATTCGTAGAAGATGCCTCTCGAGTTCTTCACCAAGTTATGCGGCGAGTCGAACTCCGCGACGTGGCCGTCGCTGTTCGCTCATGTTATCGCAGCAAACACGGCGCTCATCAACTCACGAAGGTTTATCTCAAAATCGCTTGTCTCTCCGTCTTTGAATGTTTGAATTTCCTGGAGCTCGTTGTGGTCAAATCGAACCTGGAGAAGCTCACGATCTCGAGGAAAGACGGCACACAAACCAACGTCGCTCGCGTTCATGAACACTTCGATGGAGGGTGCTTGAGTTTGCGTGAATCGGTCCAGTGGCATGTCGTTCAGTCTTGCCAGCGACAGGATAGCAAGGAACCACCGCAGATCGTCCTTCGCTGACTCGTCCACTGTTACGACCGAGTGCCAGTTGGCTCGTCGGCTGAGTGCAGACACACGTTAGAAAAACGGTGTTGCAGCGTGGACACACGTACAGACATGCCGCAAGCTATCAAATAACCGACGAAGGGTTGTTTTTGAAGTTGTGAGGCTTGCAAGCATCGTGGAAATTGCGCTTTCTCGATCTTGTTCTGGGGTATGAACGATCTCTTGGTCTCAAGATTTCAAATAAGCCCAAGAGCCTTTCCGCGTCGAAACCACGGCGTGAACTTCTGCTCGTTGCATACCAACGGACCGAGGATGCTGGGCATCCCGTTGCGCAATGACAAGTTGGCTTCGCAAAGACGAGCGCCGATGTCAGGCTCAATCAGGTTGTGATCATCGCACCAAACCTTGTCGTCGAACATGCTCGTTCCGCTGATTGACTGTTGCTCCCACGTTGGCCCTCGCGACGTGTGAAGGTGGTTTAACTCTGCTCCTGCTGTCCAGTATGCCCCTGGCGAATTCGTCCAGCCAAAAGAGCAAAACAAATCAATAACTAGGATCCCCAGCTCTGGTATCGTGCCCGCAAATTGTCCGACGTGGTCTGCATGAATCGGAATGTGACGGAATGCTCCACTTACATCCCCGGCATCATTCGCGCGGAAGCAGGTAGCTCACTCTCCATTTCGAGAATCCGTTAAGCAAGTGCTTTTGCTTCATCATAGCGAACAGGAATCGCCGAACCAGAAGCTGTGGTTGTTCAGCGACCGGTCTTCAGGAAATGAGAGATCATGAATGATCCGCGCGTCTTTACTCATCGCAGTGTCACCCTTTTGTACAGCGTCAAAGGGGCTGCAGAATACGCCATCGAGCTGAACCAGCAGATCCAAGTCCAGGACCAAGTACTGATTGCTGTCTTGACCTTTCCGGATATTTTTGATGAGGATGTTGAGAGCTCTTCCAGCCGATGCGTGATTTTTTGGCGGTACTGGCTGTTGATCAAAGGCACCAAACCAGACGGGTATCACTCTATTCTGCACAACCGAAGTCCAGCGCTCATAAGATGCCCACGACGGATGCGCTGGGACCTCCAACGACTTGTTGGGCCTTGAATCAGCATTCGTTTGGCCGCATAGCAACCACACAAAGTCGCCAAGCTTTATACCTGTTTTCCGCAGGTACTGGCCGAACGCGCGTTGCTTGTTTCGATCAATCCGATGACGCACCTTCCCGCCAGAAATCTCACTCTTCGGGCACGGCTTCGGAGTGGGTATTCTCTAAGAACGCAGCACAGCGTGTAACGAGTCCCCTGCTTCTTTTTGTAGAAGATCCACCGTCGCAACTCTAACGCGCTATGTGTCCTCGAATTGCTTCTTTAGATTCAAATGCTGTTCCAGCACACTCACACCAGGCGCAACAGTTTCAGCATCCCTATCGCGCACCACAAACGGAACGCCACGCTTTTCTTGAGCCAGTTCTCGGGTGATGACTTGCTTCACTTGTTTATCTGCCACCAAGTTGGGTCCGTCGAGCATCAGTGACTCTAGGTGCGCCCTGAGGGGCGTGGAGCCAGTCGCGTCACTCAAGCTTCTTCATTCCTGCTTATCTGGCTTGAACTCCTGCTTAATTCCGTCGTATTGCTTCTCGATGAACTACCGGACGATAGGCGGCAGTCGGACAAGCTTGAAGTGTCCTCGGTAGTCAAAATAGCACGCGCCACCTTTCTCTCGGCAGGATTGATTCGACAGGTATTTCATGAACAGAGACTCCCCATTCTCGGTCGGAAGTGCGCTGAGAACTGCCATGGGGACAATAACTCGAGAGGCTGACTTGGATTGTTCACGATTCAGACTTCGTTGTTGCAAGCCACTTGGTCCTGCTCCTGTTGCGTTTTGCAGCTCCGATAGTTGCCGACTTGTCGCCGACTGCATGATTTGAACGTACGACAGATGTCCTGCGCTGAATTCCTTCGCCACCATTTGTGCTGAACAAAGACCGCTCCACACGACGTGACATCTGAAAACCTCAAATCGTTCGTCGATCCATGCGCAAAACTCGTACAGCATTGCGTTGCCGAATCGGACGCAGCTCAACAGCAAATCTGCGCGCACCACGAAGCAAGCTCTCGACGAGCGTCAGGAACAGCTTGGTTGACAAACTTGAGAGTCCATCGAAGGCTTCAATTACGTCAGCCAGGCTCTATGGCGGCTTCGGTCGTGGTATCGCGCTGCTCTTTGAAAAGTTGGTCATGTCGTACTGTCTTGAGGCTTCTCGCTTTCACCCACGTTGATCCGACGAAAGTGCATGATTGATAGACCACGTAGACCAAAGCTCCACGAGTATAAGCCCTTGAGGATTGCTGGGTGCGGCAGGAAGGAGACCGGTTCCACTTGGGTCTGTAGGGATTCAACGAGGAACTGTGCATTCATATCAATGTACTTACCGTGTACGAGTGTGTGTGGATGTTTGTCTGCATCGCCGTGGAGCGAAACTCGCACTTCCTGTCACTGGCTCGACCTTCAAGTTCTCACGCAGGCTGAATCAGTTCCTCGAAGTTATTGTGGTCACTGTTCTCAGAGTTTCCACCTACAAAATACTCTGGCAGTGCTGCAGTGGATCGAGATAGTTGAGGACGCTTCCTCTCACTGCTTAAAGCACCACTTGCCGCGCCACCTGACACACCACTCGGCGGACCGCGGCAATCACTGTGCTTTGTGTAGCCTTGTCGTTGTCGATTGCATGTTGGCGTCCAGCCGTGAATGCCATGCGACCGTCGACGTCGATGTCGTCTTCCGAATCACTGAGGAACCCGCCGATCCTAGATGAGCTGCGCGGGACGGCAGCCGGAGGCTTCGTGGAGGTGCGATCGGAACCCGTTTCCGGCTCATCAAAGATCCACTTGCCCAATTTCAGATTGCGAGGCGTCCGGCGTCCTCCGTCCTTGTAGCACACGTAATCCAGTATGTGCTGGTTCGAGACCGTTGCCGCATTTGAGCCGCCGATATCATACAAGGGGACTCGTCGAGCGTTGTTGCACCGCATGTGCTGAGAATCGTCTTTGTGTTGCGCGAAGCCGAGCGATCAATGCCGTTGAAGTGGTCGTAGACCTCCTGGTTGATAGCACGCATTTCATCTGGCATTAAATTCGCTACAGTTCGTCCACGACATGGCCTGATCGTATACGTCTCCACGGCAATATTTTGAAGCTCCTTTTCGCCAAATTGAATGTCCATGGCACCATCCACGAACGCGACATGAAGCACCTTCACGCTGTCAGTCCAAGTGTATCCGTTCGCGAGCCATAATCCCAGTGCTTCACTGTCTGAGCCTCGTGTCGCTGCACACAAACACAACCTCCGATGAATGTGTTGATGCCGCTCAAGGCTTCGTCCTCGCTAACCTGAGGTAGCTTGGGTTGCAAGTGTTAATCGTTAGTGTTGGGATTATGAAAATACGTGAGTTCTCTGTGGAGCATTGGTTATAAAACTCAAAGCTCTCGGCGTGCACGTCGAAGCTGATGCTCATCTCGCGCGAGAGGCGGATTGCATCGGTCACCACCTCCTTCACCATCACCGATGGCCCGCAGACCAGCACCGCAACTCGGCTCTTGTTGCCAGCCTTTGCGTCTCGCCCACGCTCTGCAGCGTCTCGCGGATGCGCGGCCGCGTGTTGTAGCACAAATAGTGCTGGAGCTGCTGGTCCACGGGATTCTCAGATTCTTGTGTGCCCTTCATGAGGAAGAACTCGGTGACGAACACGTCGCGCGCCTCGTTCGTTGCCAAGCTGAGCAGCAAGTCTGGCAGATACGGAGCTGGACACGCGCCTTGAAGCTGCTGCTGCTGTTTCTTCGACTCGACAAAGTCGCGGCTGAAGAGCGACTGGATCGTCGCGCGGTCGCGTACGGACCAGACGAAGCGCACTCTCTTGGTCGCGTGCCGCCCTGGTGATGGTACTCGTAGTAGAGCTGGTTGGCGATCGCCTGCATGGGCGTGATGCCGATGCCGCCGCTGAAGAATGCAAAATGCGCGTACGTCTTTGGAGACGCGATATTGAGTGAGACCTGGCCCTACGGGCCGTCAAAGAGCACAGAGAACGGCGCTGGCACTGGTGTAGTACTGCTGGTGTCACTGCTGGCTGACGAGACCTGCTGCATCAAGCGCTTGGTCCAGTCCCCGAGCGCCTTGATGTGGATCATCACGAGGGCCTCCTGCGGAGACGACGAGATCGTGAACGGGTGCCATTCGAGGTACCCGAGCCTGGGCACGCACACGAACACGTACTGACCGGCCTCGTAGTGGGAGCGCGCGCCCGTGTCGGCGCGCACCTTGGAGAACTGGATGCGCACGATGTCTCCAGGCAGTTTAGCGAGCGAGATCTGCTCGCGCGCAAGCACGCCCATGCGCTTGGCGCCGCAACTCGCCGGCGAGCC
Source organism: Globisporangium barbulae (assembly GCA_023337805.1). Classification (NCBI taxonomy): domain Eukaryota; phylum Oomycota; class Peronosporomycetes; order Pythiales; family Pythiaceae; genus Globisporangium; species Globisporangium barbulae. Next base: position 4,368 of record JAADXK010000706.1, on the reverse strand, counting down.
CTTCTGGTACTTTGGCGCAACGTACCCATGGCGAAACACCATGTCCAGTGCCCAGATGCCCGCGCCAACGAGCACGAGCGGTGCCCCGTGGATCGCCGAGAACACGATGATGCCGATGAAGAGCAGCACGTGCGTGCGCAGGAAGAGCTCGAAGAACCGGCGACGGATGGGGTTGAGCGACAGCACGAAGAGCGTGACGAGTAGGTAGAAGATGATCGCCCCCGAGAGCTCGGGTGTGAACATCGGTTCCCTATACGTGTACTGGTACGCTGTAGGGGTCGATTCGGCCGCCATGACCAGCAGCCTCCGTCGCTGGCGCCTCACGATGGAAACTCCAGCGTCCTCGCGCAAGAAGGCGAGGCCGTGGAGCCCTATGACGAGGATGGCCACGACGCCAAAGAACTTGTGGTACAGCAGCGCGCGCTCGTACGGCAGGCCTGTGAGGCTCAGCAGGGTCGAGTTGTTGCGCACCGTGAGCGCGAACACGAGCAGCATCATGAGCGATGCCGGGGTCCCGAGTCCTTCACGTGCACCTGGGCGCGCAGCGCCGCGTTCCAGGCCAGGAACCCGATGGCGACGGGCAGCGCGACGATCAGGTCGCCGAGCTTCAGCTCGAGATTAGCTGTTACCCACGGGAGTGGTCTGGCGAAGACCGTCTCAGCGAGCCGCCAGCGAATCGCAAACCAGGCGTGTGCGAGTCGGTGGAACGCCGATTTCCCAAGCTTGTTGCTACCAGAGTGAGCTGGTGCTCTGTCATCTTGGCTCGGTAAGCTCGGGCTGTCTTGAGCTGTGTAGTTGCTCACTGGGGTCGTAGTGGCCATGACGCGCGCTGACATCGTGCACCTGACTTACAAATCGGCTGTGTGGAAAGAAAGAGCCTTGCGCTGATAGCGTCGGTGTCACTGCCAAGTTGAATGCAGATATGAGCCTTCGAAGCAATACGAATACGAAGCGTTGGTGAGAGTTTGTCTATGAAGAAGCAAAAGAGAGCGAGCGAGGAGCATTAAGAGCAACTTGTAGGCTAAACTTGAACAGCATCCAGGTCGTTTCCGAACTATTTTGGAGTCATTTGCGATGTGCTGAGCCAACGAGGTTCGCCACACATCTTGGTTCAATCAGCTTGCTTTTTGAGCGCACTCTTCTCATCTATACTGCTAGACTCCTATTAGTACGCTACTGCGCGAAACATACTGAAAAGAAGCGGAGAGAACGAAATGCAGTTGCACGACAAGCCTATGCAGATTGGAGTGCGGTTGGCATGCGGACGAGCGAGCGTGGCAGTTTGATTATCAGAGGCGTGTTGTGTATCAGACGTTAAAGATGAGCAACAATGACGAGTGAGGGCACGATTTTGGTCCACTTTCCACAGGGCTTCTGTTCAGGTACCGTATTGCTCATGTTGAAAGATACAGCCATGTACATTTCCCAAACCCTGTCACGAGAAAGGTATGAACATGTAATTTACCGTGGCTGCTGAATGGACCCGTAAAATTCAATTGAAACACATATCCGATATATTTCAGCAAATGCTATTAGCTGGCTCGTCAACCGGCTCAGACGTCTCACATTCAATGTCATCGCCCGAGTCGGCAACGCCACCCTCGTCATCCAGCAAGCTGAGACTCTAGACTCTCAATGAGGTTAGACGCCACGCACTCTACAGGGTCTAAAAGTACACTGCACTTACGAAATCCATTCGTGATGATCTGGGAGTCGATCCCATCCCACGCGTCTCGAACCCACCTGACGATCACTGGTCAACCGGGTGGAGCGCACAAGACGCCATTGCTGCGGTCACGAACGTGGTCACTCAGACGCGCGACCCATTCGTTGCGAAGTCGATCCTTAAATGGCTTGATCCAAGCCACATCCGTCGGCTGGCAGACGCCAGTCGCGTGTGGTGAGACCCTCTCTAGCACGACGTTCACGGTCTTGGCATACTCGACGACGTCTTCGACCCAATGGGCCGAGAACTCGTCCCGAAGCAGCAGAACTGGCGGGCTCTTCTTCGTCCGGTGATCGAAAAAGGTCTTCAAAAAAATCCGCGATAGCTCACCATTCCACCATCCTACGATGCACCACAAACATTAGTATCGTGTGATGGCCGCATTTTGTATTAACAAAAGTACCTTTCGGGTTGCCGTAAATGTGCAAGCCCGTTGCTTGCTGCATCGCCTCGATCTCTCCCCACAGTCGCCGCCCAAATCCGTGTCGCAACGCCTTGTTCGCCTCGTCAGTCTCGTCGTTCTTCGACTTACCCGCCTTAAATATGACGAATGACGCGTACTTTACGCCATCTGCATCGCTGAGCAGCATCACAGTGGCACGCTCCTTCTCCTTCCCTCCACAGCGCACGCACACGGTCTTCGCGCCCTTGGCATTGACCGTTTTCTTTGGTAGATACTCAAAGAAAGCTGCAGTCTGGTCAGCATTGTATATTTTAGTGATCCCTGCTCACACAGCATGGCACATTGTTAGTACTGTGCCCTCAAAACAGGCTGACATCGACTGCCAACAATACGTACCTCTATCACGAACAATCTTGTCGATCTTCGCCGCAAAGTCGGCGGCAATCTGCTGAAACTCGGCTGGAGCAATCTGCCCCTGCCGCGTACGAGCACGCAGAGACAACTTGTGATGCTGGCGAAACGACTTTCGCCAGCTCCATGAGGCGGCGAACTCCCTCTGGCCGTACTCAACCGCGATGTCGGAGGCCTTCAGCTTGAGCATGAGCGTCGAGATCGGGATGCCTTCGCCGCGCAGGTCGTTGACCCACACGACGAGGTCCGACTCGGCCTCCTTCGACAACGACGTGCCGAGGTCCTTGGGGTGCTGCTTCTTTAGGCCACCCTTGCCGCTGCTCAGCGCGTCTGAGAGCGCCACTTGCTCCTTGCGCCACTTGTAGATCTGCATCCGCTTCGACTCCTGACGCAATGGCGGAAGGGCACCGTAAAAATGACGAATGGTAGCTTGTATGTCACCGTGCTCTTCGAAGTGCTTTAGCACGGCGACTTTGGTGGAGGCTTCCACCGCGACCTTCATGTACTTGCGTGGCTGTCGCCCACACCCCTTGACTCGCGTTCTTCTCGGCCGGTGCTGCGCGCTCATCGTGCTGGCGCGACAATGTGTGGCAATGGTACGCTGCTATCAGTGGTCCTCTTTACGGAAAATACTGTACTGCCGGTATTTTCCATGCGATGATGTGCCTGTATCTCTTGACATGTGCCCACGGTCGGTCAAATCTCACGAACGTGGTTGGTTCAAAATGGTTGTATCTCTCAACGATTGCTCCTCTTGACATGAGCAATACGGTATTGATCTTCATACCGGTACAATCTCCCATTCGGCTTAAATACCGGTATGTTCTACTGGATTCTCGCTCGGCTTTCAATTTTTTTTAATTCGTCCTTGCAATTGGTAATCGCAAATTGCGATCCAAAGGAAGAAGCTCAGCACGCGCAGCGATGGGAGACAGCAGCTCACATGCCGCTCAGGCAGGCGAGAGCGCCACAAGTGCTGCTGCCACCTCCTCCACTACTCTGACAGCGTCCTCGCCAGTCGATCTGCTAGTTGCTGTGTGCCACGAGGGCGACGAAACGCAAGTGCTGGATCTGCTCAAGCAACACGGTCAAGCGGGTATTTTGAATGCTGTCGGCGCCTCTGACAACACGCCTCTTGTGGCTGCCTGTGAACGTGGACATCTCGGACTAGTGAGGGTTCAGTGGATCATGGAGCGCTCGTTAATGCCGCAGGTGCGGAAGGCTGGACTGCTCTTCACTTCGCTGCATACAGGGGTCACTTGCCTGTCGTCGTCGAGTTGCTGTCTCGAGGAGCGAACGTCGAGGCAACTGACGTGGATGGAGCATCACCTCTGTACATTGCTTCACAGAATGGTCACTTGGCTGTCGTCGTCGAGTTGCTGCTGCGAGGAGCGAGCGTCGAAGTGGCTACTATGGAGGGAGCGACCCCACTCCACGCTGCCGCTCGTCACGGCCACATCGACATTGTTGCACTACTCCTTGAACGATCCAGAAGACCGAGATGTGCGGATGATCTGCTCGTTCAATCTCGTGATGCTGAAAACGCTGATACTCGATTGTCGAATATGCTCAAGAAGCGAAGTCAGCACGCTGATCCAGTCTCTGGATCAATGGAGACTGAGAAGGAACCGGCACTGCAATCTCGCATCGGAGTCACCCAGATTGCTACGTCACACGCATTAGCTGGAGAACTACTGGAGGTTGGTGATGCGCGAGGATACACGGTCGTTCTTGATGCTGCGCGGTCGGGACACTTTGAAGTGGTGCAGTATCTGATAAAGAATGGGTCATCGGTGCATGCTCGCGCACGTGATGGAGAAACGATCCT
>JAADXK010000705.1:0-16997 GCA_023337805.1 Globisporangium barbulae | reverse complement strand
GCAGCAGCTCCAGTACAAGAAGGTCATCGAGCACTTTGCGCGTTGCCTCACGGACGCGCTCAAAGAGTTCGCCGCGAGCGACAACCCGACGGACGAGGAGCGCGAGCAGTACGACCCCAACACGTGGCCCGGCGTCACTCCAGGCACCTCGACTTTCATTGTGAAGCTTGTACGTAATTAAAGATCTGCCTGGTTGAAGTTGGCAAGCGCATGTTCTTGAAGAGCAGCTCGGGCTCATCATCAAGCGTCATGTTGTCGCTCGCAGCGCTCTGGCTCAGTTGACGTGCAATTTGGTAATGGTCGTCATCAAGCGACTTGTTGTCGCCCGCGATGATTGATTCATGGGGTTTTGAGGCTTCTCGTCCAGCCCTGAACATGCTTAAGTAGCTATTCTGTAGCGCCAAACGCAGCTCGCTCTTTCTCAAGAAATGTGATTGGCAACTGCGAATTCTCCGAGCGCGTCAATCACACCGTCCAAGTGGGCCTTTTGTTCGGCTTCATGAGCTCTTCACGACGGATGGCTGAACTCAGCAGCGCGAAGGCTGAGTGGATGCGCGAGCATGAGACGTTGCTTTGGTGAACATTCATACATTACATAATAATTACTTCTATCGTAATGTGCTGTTTAAATATGAGATTCTCTCTCTCGCTAGGCTATCAATGGTGGCTTTGGCTTAAGCCCACGAAAGCCTGGACACCAGCGGATCCGCATGTGCCTCGTGCTCGTTGCCCATAGCGTTCTCACCGCGCACGAACGCGTCGATGAGGTGCGGCACAGGCGCGTGCATCTCGCAGCAGTGGTTCTGCTTCTCCTTGCACTTGCCGAGCTGCACAAAGTCGGTAATAAAGCCCGCGAGCATCTTCTTGCGCTGCTCGGTGCCCATCGTGAGCTTGGCGAGCGCGCGCGGCTGCTGCAGCTTGAAGCGCACATACATGATGAACTCAGCGCAGTACGCGCACATGCTCTGCGGGTTCAGCAGCGTCGAGTCGTACACTTGCGAGCGCAGCTTGGCGAACTCGGAGAACCGGCGCTCGACGGTAAAGTCCGGGGTCGTAGACCGCACGAGCGCGCGGTGGTTGCTCACGTTCGTCGGCAGCCGCGAGTTGAAGTGGTAGAGGAAGACGTCGAGCACGTAGAACGTCTTGCCATCGCGCACGCGCGTCTCGCGGATCTCAATGCGCTCGATACGCTCGAGCGACGCGAGCGCCGACGCCGCGCTCGACACGCGCATGGGCGCGAGCGCCACGGGCTGCAGCAGCGGCGCCTTGATGCTCGTCGCCTTCTGCACGAACGACAGCTTGCGGCTCAGCAGCGTCAGGCGCTGTTGTTGTTGTTGTTGCGTCTGTTGGGTGTCCATGGTGGTGGTGGTGGCCATGACTAGCTTGCGTGCGGATGGATCGACTTGAGGGCCAATGTGGTGAGTGTGATGCAAGCGGCGAGATGCGAAGTGAGCCTTTGCGGTCGTAGCCACTCGCCAGCATGAGCGACAGGGACACACAATCGCCCTGAAGCGTCTCGCTCTTGTATTCATGATGCGTCGACTTGAGCGTAAACGCATCGAAATTGCGCGAAATCAAAGCAATCGATTTTCAGCCAATGAGAGGGACTCAAATTAATGCGATTTTTTTTATCAGATGTGACACGTACCAAAAAAATAATTAAGCGTGCATAAAATAATGAGACGTGCACAAAATAATGAGGAAATAATGAGGCGTGCATAAAATACTTGAACGCTTGTTTAGTACAACGCGGTGGTACTCATGAAATGATGACTAAAGGAGCCCATGGGATAGAGGTGCGAACTTGATTCCAATCATTTACGATATTCGGGGCTGGACGCCAGCCATTCATTCATTCATTCGTTGGTTGCCAACTATTCTGCTGTGTTTTCTCTCTTTTCATCGTTCGATGTCGCATAAGGCGGATGGACCGAAACGAGGGCCATGCGCATCAAGACTCAATTTTTTTCTGAAGCTCAGTCATCCATCTGCGCATCACTGTATGGACATGGCGGAGATTCACTCTTGACATGGTGTTCTTCTTGGCCCTGAACTACAGACTGTGCCTTGCGTGCGAAGAAGGCGATGACCCTGGTGCTCGAAGGAAGGACTCGAGGGCCGTGAGCATGACGCCATGCGACTCGCATTTCCGGTTCTGCTTGTCCTTGCAGAGCGCCATGTGCAGAAAGTCGTTCACGAACGCTGCGAGAATCGCTCTGCGCGCTGCCTTGCGGCCTGTTGTCAGCAAATGCGCCACAGGCCTCGGCTGCCGTAGCTTGAAGCGCACGTAGCAGATGAACTCGTCGCAGCTCGTGCATCGGATGTGCGGAGTCAGAGTTGCTGCGTCGTAGACTTGGTGTCGTAGATCGCAAAAGTCAATGAAGCGTCGCTCGACTTGATAGTCGGGTCTTGCATTCTCCTTCACTGCTGCTGCTGCTGTGATGCCGGAGCTTGGGTTGCTGGCACTGTGAAGAGCTCGTCGCAAGTACGCGAGGTTGGCTGGCAGGCGTGTGTCAAAGCAGTGCAGGAAGACGTCGAGTACGAAGAATGTCTCGCCGTCGCGCTCGTGGGTCTCGTTGATCTCGACGCGCTGGATGTTCTCCAGAAATGCCGTCGGCATCGCCGCCAGTGACCAGCGCTCTGGCGTCATCGCCACAGGCTGGAGCTCACCAAGAGTATGACTCCATGATGATCGCTTATGGGATTTGCGTGGTGTTGTGGTCGCTGATGGAGACAATGACGCTGCCGAGTTAAGGTTATGACCAGCGCGGTCGAGGCTATGGACGGTGGGGAGAACGAGAGCCATGGCTATGAGAGACTCGTGAGTCTGTGTGCAAATGAAATTGTGATCAGTCCTGTTGATTAGAAGCTCAGATGGATGAGGGCTAGGCTGCACACGCCAGGTCACATTTTCCTCAGCACGATCCGCCACATTAACTAATCACGTTGCGCAGTAATCAGCGCGACACTGTTGACGCAAAAAAGCGTGAGTGATAGTTGGTTCAGACGAACAGTGATGGTCATTTCTCACTTTAGTGATCACTGGGCTAGTAAATTCTGGTTACAACTGGACATATGAGCACCTCCAACCGTGTGGCCGATTGCCGTATCATCATGAGACTTCAATCGACTCGCATTATTAGGAATGACCGGCTATCTGCTCCAACAAATTACCATGAAAGCCGCGACGAGCTCGTCTCGCTACTGCGAGGGTCTCGAAAAAAAGCTTCAAGAGCCACGAGCATTGGACCATGGGACGCACATTTCCGGTTCTGCTTGTCCTTGCAGAGCGCCATGTGCAGAAAGTCGTTCACGAACGCTGCGAGGATCGCTCTGCGCGCTGCCTTGCGGCCTGTTGTCAGCAAATGCGTCACAGGCCTCGGCTGCCGTAGCTTGAAGCGCACGTAGCAGATGAACTCGTCGCAGCTCGTGCATCGGATGTGCGGAGTCAGAGTTGCTGCGTCGTAGACTTGGTGTCGTAGATCGCAAAAGTCAATGAAGCGTCGCTCAACTCGATAGTCGGGCGTGATATTCTCTTCTCCAGTAGTGGTGAAGACACTGCTGCTGCTGCTGGTGGTGCTGTGGCCTGCTCGCCGGAGGTAGATCAGGTTGGCTGGCAGGCGCGTATTGAAATGGTGCAGAAAGATGTCAAGTACGAAGAACGTCTCGCCATCGTGCATGCGGGTCTCGTTGATCTCGACGCGCTGGATATTTTGAAGAAACTCCAGTGAGATCGCGCCAGCCGACAAGCTCTCTGGCTCGTGTGTTACAGGTCGCGGCGACGGCAGCGGCGTGCTTGCAGAGCTGGGTGAAGAGGAGTCACGGGAGGTATGGTGAGATAAAAGTGACACCAGTCGTGGGGACTCGGCATGTGCCTGAAATGGGTTGTTGGTCTCCAGATGAGCGGTAAGAGGCATCGTTGTCGAGGCTTGGAAGCTTAATACTTTGCGAGGTGGTGGGGCTTGCCGGTTCGATGAGAAAATGGGAAATGCGAGTTCAGGGGGTGTCAAGCAGTGTTCATTCCTGAGCCAAGGCGATGGCAACGCTAGCTAGACACCCGCTACAAACCGCACCCAATGGCATCCTCTATACTTGTAAGCATTTGATAAGCGTCCAACTCGGGTGGTTGTGTGACAAGTGAGACGAATTTCAGACTGGGTTGCCAAATGTATCTACTTTGAAAGTTGAATGTCTCCATTTCCACTAAATGCCGGCGATAGACGATATCGTGAGTGCCATCACTAAGTACTGCTACAAACATTTATGAGTTGCGATACAAATATCAACGTGCTCTATAGGGTGCGAGGTAACGCAGCAAAACTCAGTGGCTTGGATCAATCGTGTATCCACTTGAAAGTGAATCCCTTTCGGCCCTCTTCTATGCTGCCTGTGAACGAGAGCCACTGTTTCAAAGTGTTGCCGCCGACCTGGACTAATTGATATTTTGGTGCAGAAGCCGCGCCTTCAACTCCAGGAACGAAGGGCAATTTCGTTTTCCAATCGGTCAAAGTGTGGTGAAGAGGTATGATTAGAAAGCGCAGATATGAGAGGCTATCGATGTGTATGCTGCGCCACTTTCGAATCCTCCTTCGTGCTGAACGAGAAGCTAATTAGTGTGAACACGTCAATTCCGAGAGAGACTGCTATAGGGTGCGAAGGCCTTGACCACAAAACGATCTCAACGTTGGGTACGACAGTCGATTCAGATCTCTCTAATGCGAAGCTCGAGGCACCTTGGCGACTCATATCGTGCTCACGTCAAAGAAAACGTTTGGACGAAGCTGAGCACCACATACTAAAGCACTGGGCACTAAGTAGTACACGAGCATGACAAGCTATTACATCTATGCGTGGTAGATCGATTGCATTACATGGCTGCGAATGCCTTGTTAAATACACAAATGCAAGTCCATTCCTATGTCCTGCTTAGTCGGACATCATAGGCTTGCTCAGCTAAATAATCAATCCTCTCTCTCTTCTCTATGGAGATGGTGACGAGGAGCTCAACTCGCACACGTCGTGTTCGTGGTCGTCATCGCTTCGTACAAACTGGTCGATGAAGAGCGGGATGGCGTTGTGGGACTCGCACTTGCGATTCTGCAGGTAGCGCCACTGTGCCATGTGCACAAAGCCCGTGATGAATCTCTCGAGCATGAGCTTGCGCTTTCCGGCACTAGCCACAAGGATCTTGGCCATCGTCCCCGGCTGCTGTGACTTGAAGCGCACGCACACGATGAACGCGTGGCAGTACTCGCAGCGGAACTGCGGGTCGAGGCACGCCACGTCATACACGTAGCGGCGCAAGTCGCAGAATTCCGAGAAGCGACGCTCGATCTGGTAGTCGGGCTTGCTGGAAGTGCTCACCATTTCGGGGTCTGGCTGGTACGGTGGCGACGAGCAGGTCTGGCGCAGGTACGTCAGGTTCGCTGGCAGCCGCGTGTTGAAGTGGTGCAGGAAGACGTCGAGCACGTAATACGTCACGCCGTCGCGCACGCGTGTGCCGTTGATCTCGATACGCTGGATGTTGGCGAGCGACGCGAGTGGTAGCGTCGCGCTCGACCAGCGCTGCGGCTCGAGCGTCTTGGGCTGCAGCAGCGGCGCCTTGACACCGTACAGCGTCGCCGGCTTTTGAACGAACGACGGCTTGCGCTACAGGCACGAGAACGTGGCTAACGACGGAGTCGCACAGCGGGCCTCAGGCTCGGCAACTGGAGTCGTGCTCATGTGCATTGGCATCGTATTAGATGGTTGGTGTGTGGTTGGCGGTGGCGGGCTGGAGAGGCGAGCGACGTGTGCATTTGAGTGCGGATTTGGAAATGAGGCGACTCGTGGCGCGTGCGTCTCTCTGCGTGGGAGCGTGAAGAAATCGACCAGTACCACCCAAACAGCGCTGGCGATCGCGGCTTCTCACACACTCATCCACCAACACCACGCGCGCACACGCTCTCTCTGAATCTCATTCATTGCGAGACGCGACTACTCAGCAAATGCGTTCAGCACATCCTCGCAAAAGTGCATACTGAGAAACTGGAGCTGATTCATTACGCATCTCCATCCAATGAGTTCGTAAGAAAGTCATACGGCGGCGGCTCGTCGATGAAATCCACGACGACCACAAGAGCGGATCCCATTTTGGGCATGCGATGACGCGCTGCGCCATGGCACTCCGTGATTGGCTGATTCCTAGAATGGTTACGATGCGTACCCACTTTGGCGTGTACCCATTTCTAGTTCCATGAGACAAGCGCATCTCGTTTCTTAGCACTGATTTGGTTGGCTGGTCGACAACTCCTCGCATGCACGCGATTCGAACGATGGCAATGCGCACTGAGAACGAACGAGAAGATGGGTGAAAGCACGCGCTGGAGCATGAGACGGACTCCCTGCACTTTAACAAGCAGCCTTCGCCTGGCGGTGCTGTCGACGCCGTGCTCGTCGATGAGATCGGACGCACCCGTTGGGCTCTGCCGACGCCGTTCAGTATGCTTCTATGGAGCACATAGCGCTTCTTGTGTCTGGCAACATGTTCTCGCAGAAAACAAATGATGAGCCTCGCCCAGCGACAAATAATTTCAGAGCAAAGAGCGCACGCGATGGTCACACTCGCTTGCCCACCGTGCCGCTTTGACAGCTTCTCTGAGCTACAAGCTCAAGCAGCTCACGCTGGCTGAGCGAATGAAAGTCAATACAAACTGCATGAGAACATGATATGATAAGAGAGCTTGATATTGAAATTGGGTCATGCCCGTCTTTCTACTAATGTTAAACACGCACTCACTACCGACGGGAGTGGATGGGTTGTGATAAATTACGGATCGCTCTTGACTGCATAGCGTCAGGAGGCTGGCTTGGACCATAAGATAGGGAGCGGACACATAAGGTTCGTTGAAGAAGCTCTAGCACGTGGACAGCCGTGTCGGCATGACGTCCTCGCCGCCCTGGTCGCGTACGAAGGACTCGACGAGGTGCGGGATGTGCTCGTGCGCCTCGCAGTCGCGGCTGTGGTAGCCGCGGAACTGCGCGAGCTTGACAAAGTCCATCGTGAACGAGCTGAGCAGCTTCTTGCGCTGCGCGACGGTCGTCGTGAACTTGGTGAGGAACCGCGGCTGGTTGAACGTGAAGCGCACGTAGGAGATGAACTCGTTACAGTAGTCGCACATGAACTGCGGGTTCATGCAGGACCAGAGGAAGGCCTGCTCGCGCAGAACCGAGAACTCCGAGTAGCGGCGCTCGACCTGGTAGTCCGGCTTCTGGGCCTGCTGCTGGTTCACCATGGATGCGCGGCGCGGATTGTTGAGCAGTGACGGCAGGCGCGTGTTGAAGTGGAAGAGGTAGACGTCGAGCACGTAGTACGTCACACCGTTGCGCACGCGCGTCTCGTTGATCTCGATACGCTCGATGTTGGCCAGGAACGAGAGTGGCGCGATCGCGCCCGAGCACCGCTGCGGCTCGAGCGTCTTGGGCTGCAGGCGCGGCGCCTTGATGTCCTGCGGCGCCGTCGGCTTCTGCACGAATGACAGCTTGCGGTTCAGCAGCACGAGCGGGCGCGACACGGGCGCCGCCGTTGGTGGGGCCGACGCTTGGCTCTGGATTTGCTCGTGTTCGCTATCGGTGATCGGTACGTGTACCAGCATGTTGAGTGATGCTTGAGATTGGGATTGACGTGATTGAGTGGTCGGCAGGCGGCTCTTTCGAGAATGAGCGACTGGGACAGTAGCGCTTTGAGTGTCTTGGGCTGCGAACGAGTCAGTCGACGGCGCTTGTGCAGCCGTGGTGGATAAAGCAGCGGTTCGCATAATCACTACGCTCTAAACGCTTCAAGGCGTGATGATGGCACAATCTTTGTTTTGCGACGGTCGGCGCGAGAGTGAAGGAGGAGAGAAACGGATCCGTTTTCAACGGGTGTACCACTAATTGTACCACTTGAAAATGATATTTATAGCCAATGAATGACATAAACGATATTTGCACGCATTCTGAGTGGCTAACACTGAGTGCAGATTGCATAGAAAGAGCATGAACGTGGAACGTGACGTCGACGACGTGTACAAGTTCCTGATTACTCCACAGATAGAGTGCTGGTTCGGTCCGACCTGAGATGCTTCTCGGCCCGCCATAGGTGATTACGCTCGCTGATTACACTGCCCTGGCACGTCTCAACTGCGCCACAAACAAAATGCCAAGGAAAGATGTGTGGTCAGCAGTGCACGCATGTGGACTGATGATATTCCATTCTCAACGGGCCTTGGATCCACTCGACGAGCCCCAAAGCAGAGCAGTTTCTGCGTTGCTCGAGCATGATTTTGTCCGTTTTCTCTTCGCGCTCTCTTCGCGTCTTTCGGGCCGGCTGGCATCAAGAGAGAGTCTCAAAAGCGAGTTGGACTCTGCTGGATAGCCGTGTATACCCAGTAGCAGGACGAGGCTTCTTGAATACTTGGCTTCGAGGCATCTTGCGGTGGCGCTGGAAGGCTATGATATCATTCGATGCCGCTTCAAGATGGATGATTACTCTGATGGCGTGGACCGCATGGCATGGTCATCGCGAAACTGGCGCGCACTTTCATTTCGTGAAGAGCACTTTTTGAAGCCGCGAGCTTCATTAACGTGCAGGCTCGAAGCTTCACGAGCGACTTGGGGCATGGAATCAAAGCGTGGTTGCACAAGAAACTATATTGTTTTAAACTCGACAAACCTTGTATTGTTTTCTTCTTGATACTTAAATACTATAAAACCTTTGCATTTGCGCTAGACACCTTCTTCACTTCTGCTACGCATGACTTAAGGTACTTAAAGCACGTGATTATGCGTGAAAGTGCCCAGCTGGAGTTGATGAAGCGAGCTCGTTGGACACGACATCTGCGCGACGAAAATCCGACGTGCTTGCCAGTTTACTCCACAGCAAGCACATACCGACTCGTAAAGTTGCATCATCATCAATATATCGCTTCTGGCACGCGCACGCGCTCGGAACTCTCGGAGAGCAAGCGTTATAATTCGCTCGTGGTGGCTCGTGGCGTCGCTCTCGAAGAGCGACGCACCCTGCGCTTTCTGCTGATTATTGCAATGCGAGCTCTTGACTTGTCAGATTTTTAAGCAGAGCTCTTCATGATCATGATCAGCCAACAAGAGGTGAGCGAGCAGCGAGGCATGAACTTGACTTGATTGCGACTCGCTCTATGCGGATCGAGCTCACGTCCGTAGTACCTACACGAGTGAGTCAGCTCCTGACTCTGGCATAAGTGCACCGCCACATGGGTCGTGTTGCTGGGATTGTGCGGGCGGACGGCAGTGATCTTCAACAGAGACCCAGCTGGGTGGGTATTGTAAGAGCGTCTCAAGCGTTGATTCTGTTGTACCACCAACATGTTTGTATTGGTGATGATACGTTCGAAACAATGCTGACTCGCCAGACTTCACCACGCGCCAGCGATCGCGCCTTGGCCCCCTGATCATCAATCAGCCCTTCCAGCACAAATGCTTCTGCGTCTGGCGCTGGCTCGCGCTCGCAACTGGCAAGGATCCATCTCCAAATGACGTCCGCTTTCACAGAAAGATGTGTTCTCGTGCGAAGCTTCCTCTCACTTAGCGTGGTTGATTGTAATCCCGCGATGATCTGATGAGCTCGTGCGTGTCGAGAGGCCACGCGGCCAGGAGTAGAGAGAACCGCCTGATAGCGCATGTGACCACGAGGCGCGATCGCTTGGAGCGATCGTGATCGCGGCAGCGAGGACTCCAGAGGGGTTGGTCAAATTATATTCCCATTGAAATCCAATGTGATGATGAAGCGTGGGGCTCCATGTCGAAATTGTGTAAAATTGCCTTCCCTAAGTCCGCAGTCCACAATTTGTCGCAGACAAACATTCCTGCCAAAAATGTGAAACTGTCTCACGAATGGATCGTCGCACAATCCATTACGTTTGATAAATCTTTTATATTGCATGAATCCTCTTTAGATACTTAAAGCAGGCTTTTAGATCATACAAATGTAGCAGCTAATGCCATCATACGCATTTCCTGAGGTACAGACGCTCAAAAAATGAAGCCATCTCTCCTTTTGATGGATTTGTCGAACGAGTCCGTCCCACATGCCAACATGACACTACGCACGCACAAACTCACTCACTCTTCATTTCCCACAGTCAGCAAGCTACCTGCAGTACCAGCACAAGCCAACAACCGCTATGCCGCCGTCGCCCACAGCCGCCACCCCCACGCCGTCCCCCGACGTCCTCACACCTATCGACTGCACGCACACGCTCCTCTCTGACGCGTCTCCCCAATCATCATCGGACTCAGAATACAGTGACACGGCGGACCTCCGCGCTTTATCAGCGCCTGTGCCATTGAATCTTCACGGCCGCTTCCGGTCCGAGTCGGGCACATCCTCGGGCAGCATGGGCAGCGCGACGCTGAACCGCATCGAGTTCCTCGAAGTCGCCAAGAAGGTCAAGCGCGACGGTGTGAGCTACTACGTCGTTGACGTGTACCTGCAGCGCAGCGAGCACCAGCGACGTTCGTCCGAGTCGGCGTACAACCCGACGGCGGCGTCGCGCATCTCGGGCTCGGACCTCATCGACTTCATGCTGAACGAGCGCGAGCCAGACTACCAGGTCGAGCACCGCTTCGCCGACTTTCGCGAGCTCAAGAACGCGCTTCAGGTCGTTGCGGAGCAGCACGCGCCTGGGTGCGTCCACTGCCAGACGCTCAGTGCGTACCTGATGCACGACGACAACCAGTCGTGGACGGTCAAGCGGCTGCTCAAGTCGACCGCGAGCCGCCAGGAGCTGCTCTCCAAGTTCGTCAACGGCGTTTTGAGTCTCACGAGCGAGTCCGAGGCAAACAACCGCCTGTGTTTCGCGAACGACCAGGTCATGGACATGGTCGAGGCGTTCTTGAGACGACACTACGAAGTCTCGCTCGGGATTATTTAATCGAGCTTCGCTGCGAAGTAGTAGCCAGCCGATTTTGATTTATGAGGGTGTTCCGGAGCACCACGACAGGAGTATTTATGTCTTAGGACGCGCAATTCAATTCAAACCATTCTCTTATCAAGTTGGCTTTGTTTACGAGATTTAGAATGCAATACGACGCTGTCGCCGTCACTGTCCTCGATGTAAGACGACTTCGTTCGCCGACTACAAGGGTTCTAATAATTAAGGAAATCTCATTTCGGCTTCGTCAAGACGGTGTCAGAGTCTGGGCATACGCGGTGGCCGCATGCTGGTGTGGCTGAGAGCGTGGGCTCTGTTATCTGGCCGCCATCGAGGCTTCCACCGTCGACTCGTCGGTAAAGAGGAAATCGTAGAGCACTTGGAGCACGTTGGCCTGACCGGAGCACAGTCGTCCACTCTCGCCGCTGCTCTTGACGAGTTTCAGGAACGCGTTGACCGACTTGGCGAGTCGTCGCACGACCCTGTCCTCGTTCGCGAGCAGCTTGAGCAAACCGCCCGGCTGGTTGTCGCCCCAGACGATCTCGTCGATCACGCCCTTGCAGAACTCGCACGGGATCAGGTTGTGCGCCTGGTGCGCGTGATTGTACGCTTCGCTGCGCAGGGCCGCGAAATCGGAGAAGTGGCGCTCGATGCGCGCCGTCGGCTTGCGTGAGCTGTCCAGCGAGACAGTTGAGCAGACCTGCGGTGCTGATGAGTCCGTGGACGAGAGCGGCCGACGACGCGTGAGGCGGTTGGTCGGGATGCGGTTCTTGGACGTCGACTCGTAAATCTCGACCACGTAGCGGCGGTCGCCGCGGCGGTCCACCACGCCCTTGACGTCCACGCACTCGATCTTCGCGAGGCGCGCAGCCACTTGACCGCGCTGCGAGACCCACTCGGGCACCATGGGCACGGGCGTCAGCGCCTGAAGTTGGGAAAACGAGCCTCGCGACGTGACGGAGAGACTCGGCAGCGGCATTCCTTCAGTGGTCGACGGAGCAAAGGGAAGAGAGAAACGGATATCTGGTGCACACAGCCAATTGAAAACTGAAGCAGCTCCGATACAACCGCAAGCAAGTGGCTGACAAACGACGACGACGACGGCTGTGTGTGTGTGTGTGGAAGCCGGTATAATTGGAAATGCGTCGAGACATGAACACTCACGCGCCACTACTGTAGCGCTCGTAGCGGAATCTCAGCAATTCCTATGGCTCTCAGTGCGTGTTCTCTCAGCGGCGGCGTAATAGGTGAGCGGGAGCATCGACCAAGTGTCGACGAGAGCAGTTGGGACTTGACCGACTTGTCCTCTCGTCCAATCAGTGGACGCAGATGAACGGAGCTGGCGGCAGCTTCAAGGCCAGCAAGCAAGAGACAGACCGAGTGGAGGGAGTACGTGACAAAGCACCAGACGGTCGGAGGTCATCCAATCGCGCCGCATGGATGACCTTCCGATCGACCTTCACTCGCCATCCAGTAACCAGGAACAAACCGGTTAAAGAGAAACCAGCTTACGATTGTAATCGTGAGGCAGGACGACACAAGCGACCGTCAAATACAGTGCAACCTGCTGTCATGAGATCCGAGTGAGAGATCGTGACATTCCCAGGAGCACTTCGTTGCGACGGTAACGATTCCGCCATCCCTCGCATCTCGTTAACTGCCACGATTGCCACGTCAGGTCCCACGGCGGAGCTCGGTTGTTGTAGTGACACTGAAGGGCTTTCACTCTCAACACGATTCGAAAGGAGCTGAGAATATTGCGTGTTTATCAAGCACATAGCTCTGTTTGTAGCTTTTCTATTAACGAATCG
The DNA here is from genome assembly GCA_023337805.1 of Globisporangium barbulae. NCBI lineage: Eukaryota > Oomycota > Peronosporomycetes > Pythiales > Pythiaceae > Globisporangium > Globisporangium barbulae. The sequence continues at coordinate 4,255 of JAADXK010000705.1, read as the reverse complement.
CTGTGCTTGGACGAGTAGAGGATGAGCGAGCGAATGAAGGGGTACTTCTCATTCACACGGGTCCTCTTCTCATCCAAACATTGGTGATTACCGAGTTACGTACTGTTAACTGATTTTGTTTCTCCAGTTATGTAAACCGGATAACCTAAAGCCAACCGATTATCTGGGCAAGCATAACACACACCAGCACTCACCGATTCGCGACACAGCAACTCGTCTGGATGAAGGAGATTCATCGGTGCTTCAGCTTCAAAGCTGCCTACTGAAGCAGCATGTGCATTGAGATTTCTCTAGACGGACGACTATTGCATGTGATGATGGCGTGTTAAGCAGTGCGTTCACCTTTTCACAAACATAATTGAGGTGGTCAAGAGATGCCAGCGGCTCCTTTGCAGATTCATTCGCTACTCTTCAGTTCCTCCATTGCGCTGCATGTGACACGGCTCCACGCGCACTTGAGCAGCTGGAAACAAACTGCACATGCGCAAGCTGAAGTTCCGCAAGCAGTTTCGAGCCGGCCGTTGGGATCTCAGGTTGCGCGCTTGTGCGCCAGTGATGCCATGCGACACTCGGTCCCTGACCACATGGGCACAGAAATGAGACGGAGTGTTTTCGTGACTGGCTGACGGACCGGAATCCCGAACGCGCGCGGCCTGTAGACGCTCGCTAATCTAATCTTCTGATTGGATGCTCCTGCCTATGATGCCAGGCGCACACGGACAAGCGGCGGACGAGTGAATCTTCTCGTGTGCACGATTGACTCGTGATCTCGAACCAACGACTGACTGACTGACTGTGCGAGTGATTAGATGGACGACTTGCTTGCACAGCCTCGCGCTCTCTACGTCTCCAGGTTATCCATCATTCAACAGCTCCGAGAGATCGACGTGAACCCGATGAGCGCTGGAGTCAGGCCACATCATTCCTGAATCTCCCACGTCTCGCTTCGGCACCTTCACACCAGCTCACACAACGAATATGCTGCTCCAGCCGCTCTCGACTGCGCCCACCACGCGCGCCGTGGTGCACCGCCCGCTCCTTCACCGCCAGCACGCTGAGCCGAGCGCCGACATCGTCGCGGTCGTGGACTCCAAGCACGCGATGACCGCGACGCTCGAGGTCTACTTCCGTCCGCCGCCCCCTCCACAGGCGATCCCCGTGGCCACGGACAGCTTCGTGTCGACCTCAAGCCTGCAGCTGCTGCGAATTGGTGGTCCATCGATGGGCTCGGACAGTACTACCGCGCACGGGTCGCTTGAACAGCGCACGGCCGACTACACAGTCAAGCGGTCGCTCGCGGACCTCAAGAAGCTGCGCACCGACATCCAGAGCTGTGTGGGCAAGGGCGAGCACTGCGCCATGTGCAAGCAGATCGCGGCCTACATGACGCACTGCTGGGAGCGCCCGCGCATGCTCAACCGCGCGTGGAACGGTGCCATGAGCTATCAGCTCGACGTGCTCGCCAAGTTCGTCAACATGCTGCTGCGCTACGCGAGTCAGATTGGCGCGGACGAACCTGAAGCGCCCGAGTGTCACGCCAAGTTTGGCACGATCGTGAGCACGTTCTTGCAACAGAGCGCCGACAAGGACGCATAGACGCTTCTCAAGCACGCCCACCTCAAGCGCTCAAGCATCAAAGAGACGAAGAGGGGCACAGGTGATTCTCCACACGGTGCCCTCGAATGACCAGTTCCAGCGACCACAGGAATTTCGAGCCGCATCGGACGATGCCGATGCTGGGATCTCGCGTGTCTGTCATCATTTCAGCTCAGCGACTCGAATCTTGGTCGAACCACAGCAGGCGCAGTACCGTTGACTGAGCTCCGCGAACGCCACGATGCAATGGGATCAACGACAAGACTAAGCGAGGCTGTGCTCGTAGAGAGAAGAATAGACAGCAGTAAGTTATAGCGTCAATGCAACGCTCTTCATTAGCATTATAATACTATCGCGGCTGCTGAGAATGCTCTACATCGCGTCCTTCGCATCACTGGGCTGAAGGAATCCCGTCGCGAGACGAATAAACTGCGTGTGCTCGCAACACACCGGCTCATACCAGCAAGTTTCTCCGTCAGCTCAAGCAATCGCTCGAAGAAGTGCGCGGGCACGCTCACGCGCAAGTAGCCGCCTTTGCCAGTGACCCAGTTGCGGTGGATCAGTCGCGGGGTCTCCCAGCAGAGTCGCAGGTACTACGCGATCTCTCGGCACTGCTTGCAGTGCTTGCCTCTACGCCCCACGTAGCCCTGAAAAGCGGTTTGTAGCGTTCGGAGCTGCGGCAGCGAGCACTGGAGCTTGAGTTCTCGTGGCGCTACTGACAGACGCAGAGTCGATGACGATGTTGAGCAAAAGTGGCTCGCGAGAGCGTCGTCTCGATGGACACGGTCAGCCGCGCGCTCAGCGGATCCGAGGCGACAGCCGCCACGCGAACGCGAGTTGCTTGTCCATCTTGAGGCCTTGGAGCTGAGATCTGAGGGTTTGAACGGTGCCGCGGGAGGCTTGTGAGCATGTTCAAGTAGCCGCACATTTAACTTCAGTAGCCAAGTACTTTACGAAACGCAACATGGATACCCGTGACTATCAAGTACACCGCTTCATGATCTATCAAGTCAGTCTGATATGCTCAGCTTGCCCCCTCGCCTCAGGCTCTGCGCTTCGCAGCTAAGTTGCCGAATTGAATCTATAACTCAACCAATGCATGTAATTTATTATCCATATCAAGCTGCAAGGACTACCCATTTCTCTCTCTCTCACGCCGTTGGCAGCTCCTGACCCATAATGAAGTCGTGCAACAGCACCGGGACCATGGTCATCCCCAAGCACGTACTCTCGCCCTTCAAAGCGCCGCAGCTTTTCGTCGCCTCGAGCATAAAGTTGAGGAACTTGGTCAGGCGCTGGGCGACCTTCGCGTCGCCGATGAGCAGCTTCGTGACGAAATTTGGCGTTGCGTTGCTGCCAATGAGCTCGCTCACCACCTCGTCGCAGAAGACGCACATCACTGACTCGTGCGCGTTGTGGATATGGCGATAGATGTTGCGATGCAGCTCGACAAAGTCGTCGTAGCTCCTGGTGGTAGAGACTGCTGGTTGTACGTGCTGGACGAGGAGCTCCTCTGCTTGTAGCCGCTGGTTGTTGGTCGGGATGCGGTTCTTGGACGCCGGTGTTCGATACATCTCGACCGCGTACGCTCTCCGCTTGCGGCTTCCTGCCACTGCCACTTGGACATGATCGACCTCCTTGAGTGCTGCGAGCGCTTGGCTGTGCGCCGAGAACCACGTGGGCCGCACGACGGACGCCTGGGTCAACGAGTGCAGGTGCTGTTCGGTGCCAGACTGGACTGGCGGCAGCGGCATCATGGAAGTCAAGGCGTGGTTCTGGTCTCTTATCTTGGCGCTTGGTGGCAACTTAATAAATGAGAAAACCTGACTGTGCTGAGAGCAAGACCGTGTTAGCGGAGGTAAACCCAATGGGGAGGAGCTGATAGAAAATTGTAAGCTCATCACTTCTTCAAATCTTGCATCTCTGCTAAACTGAAGAATATCCAATACTTCAAAGTACGTACCTATCTAAAGAGTGCTGGCTTACGAGAAAAGTCAACGGCAAGTCCTCATTACCATAGAGAAGATGGCACTCTCTCCATAAACAGAAAGCTTCTTCACGACAGCTTCTCGTGAGTTTTATTAGTAGCAAAAGCGTTGAAGGGTGTGCGAGAGGATCACCAATGGCGCGCTTGTCCAAACATTGCAGGAGCGAAAGCATCATCACAGGCAATTTTTTTTTGAAAGCGGACGCGAGTGAAGGTCGTGATTCAAAACATGAAGATTGGATGAGCACCTGGGTGGTCGCTTGTCAGGACGTTTATGCCGTGAAGTGACTGGCTGAAGTTGCTGCTTCTCGTCCACATATGTGTATAAATGTGATAAGGTAAACGACCAGTTTAGTGCACGATTTTGGATCAGTTCGGAGATTTTATCCAGTAACGTAACAAAAACGAATCGGATATATCAGAAAACACCACGTTAAAGCCCTTTAGCGGCGGTTTTTATCCACATCGTTGCAGCTTCAGGGCATTATTTTACAAAGTTCTGCAAGTTGGAGAAAATCAGTCAAATTTGGACCCTTTTTACTGCGTACCGGTTTAGTGCACGACTACTGGTCGGATGCTTCTGCGAGCATTTCTTTGGTAACCAGCCTGCCTGCGATGTCGATCGTTGTTCTACGCTTCTTCTGCTTGCGTACAGGCTCTGGAGGGAGAGTG
>JAADXK010000704.1:0-17009 GCA_023337805.1 Globisporangium barbulae | reverse complement strand
GAGCTCAGCGTGCTGCAGGTAACGTCGATACGATGGGAGTGCCAGACCGTTCTGCTGATCTGACTGGCGAACCTGTCGCGAGTGACTCCTTGCTTGACGTGGGCACAGGTCCCCGAAGCACCGATGTTGAAGATCAAGGCGCTTACATACCGCGAGACCTTCTTCACCTGGATACTTGCACGCAAATCCACCAAGAGCACGCTGATGTGGGTGAGCTGATGAGTGACACATGATACTGATGGCGCGATTCCCTCGGCGGAGCGCTCTCGGAAGAAGGCGGCGCACAAAATACGTCGTGGACGGGTGCGAATGATGCCCGCGAGAGCTCCGGTGCAAACGGAATATGATGGGAAACAAATCACGTTGAAGATCGGCAACGGAGTTCCGGAGCACAGCCAGGGCCAGCAGTGACTCGCCGTATCGCATAACGTGTATTGCAGTCTGTATGTGTCGCAATGACGCGGAGCGAGCAGTCCTCTCGCGCGCACAGCTCCACGGTATGCAGCAGCGCCTCCGTTGCTCCAGGAGTGTCAGCTCTCGTCGCCGAAGCTGAACCACGCACGGTAGCTGAAGCGCCTCCAAGTTCAACTAACACGCGGGCGAGGAGCAGGTCACGAGGCGGTGCAAACCGTGTTGAGTGTTGAGGCGGTCCACACGTCGTGCTTCAACCTGTGCTTGGCGATCTGCTCCGTCTCTATGTCCCCATCACTTATCCACTATCCCCTATCTCCCGAATGACGTCATGTTGTGTAGCCATTTCGAGGGCTGCTTCGAGCCGGCTCGGACGAAATGTGTAGCCATTTCGAAAGCCGCTTCGAGCCGGCTCGCTCGTCTAACTTTGTAGGCGGGTGGTGACCGCCATCCGTGAATTTATTAATGCGTCTGATAAATAATTGTTGAACACTGTACTGCGTTGTAGTACAGCGTTCCACAATCGATGAGTCACTTGGTTTCACTATGCCGGCGTCGATTTTTCATCGATCGGCCATCAATCGACAACGGCATAATGAAACCAAGTGACTCGTTGATTGTACCAGAACAGATACAACATTTTGGATGTCTGCAAGTACAGTCATCATCAACCTAATTGTTTCGTCTTGGAGTATCAAAGTGGTGATGCGCTTCGTTTTCTCCCACGTCAGGTCAAACCGGAAAGCACGTAGCAGAGCAAGCGCTCACTGCGCAAATCCCTCCCTCGTCGCTCACTCCCTCCGCTCGTCCAAGCAGAAAAACAACATGCTCCCTGTGTCAGTCTTCCCCACCGCCCCCCACAGCCGCACCAACGGTAGCATGTTCCCGCACCACCGCGTGCTGGCGCTCAGCCTCGCCACGCCCCAGCAGCAGGAACGCTTTGCGACGAGCAGCACCAAGGAGAAGACCGAGCGCCCGGGGATCAAGCTCCTGATCGGCGCCGGCGTGACCTTCGGCTACGAGATGGCGCTCGGCCACTACCTCGAGTTCGTCAAGATCCTCAAGCAGACACGACCGGGTGAGTCATACGCGCAGCTGACGAAGGATATGGTGCGCTCCAAGGGCATGATCGGCATCTGGGACGGCTTCTTCCCGTGGGGCGCCGTGCAGGCCGTCGCGAAGGGCTCGGTCTTCTCCTGGGGCCACGCGATCACGCGCGGCAGGCTGCAGCCGTTCGTGGAGAAGAAGAAGATAAGCAAGGGCACGGCCGAGGTGATCGCCGGCGGCATCGGTGGCGGCTTCCAGGGCTTCGCGCTCAGCCCGACGCTGCTGCTCAAGACGCGCGTGATGACCGACCCAGTGTTCCGGCTGAAGATGACGCCGCTCGAGACGTGCAAGGCGTCCATGAGCGTCGGCATGAAGGTGATCCGCAACGAAGGCGCGATGGCGCTCATGAAGGGCTCGGTCGTGTTTTCCATGAAGCGCGTGGCCGACTGGTCCACGCGCTTCTTCTTCTCGGTGGAGTCGGAGAACTTTCTGTACAAGCGCGAGAACCCGAACGCCGTGCTGACCACGAGCCAGAAGGTATCGGCGTCGCTGCTCGGCGGTATCTTCAGCACGTTCGTGACGCTGCCGATCGACGTCATGGTCGCGCAGATCCAGCAGGCGTCCAAGGCCGGCGCGCAAGTATCGGTCATCGACATGTTCCGCGACGAGTTCAAGCGCGGCGGCATCAAGCAGGTCGCGGGCTTCGCCACCACGGGCTTTGTCATGCGCGCGCTGCACGTGAGTTTCACGACGATGATCATGAAGACGGCCACGAGCGTTGTTTACGAGGCGTACGAGGCGCGACAGGAGGGAAGGCAGTGAGCGAGTGACTGTGAGGGGAGAGCGCATCGAACAGCTCCGCGTAAGTAGAAAAAGAAGAACCCCAGTTTTGCCTCATCATGCTGCTGTTTGCATTGTGTCTATTCGCGTTGATGTGTTCATGATGAGGTCTCTGATGACGAAGACGAAGCCGGATGCGTCGCTAAAAACTGCGTGTAGCGGTTCAGAATGTACGCCTCCGCCTTCTGCATGCGCTCGAACTCGTCGTCCTCTTCGTGGTCGTATCTGTCAACAGACACACGATCGTCAGGCACATTCGCCAAGCACTCATCAGACGAAATAGATACAAGACTCACCCTAGCAAGTGGCAGATGCCGTGCGCGAGCAGCACAGGCATGCGCGTCTCGAGCGTCGCGTCGTCGTCCAGCTCGCCGCGCTCGCACTGCCGCTGCACGTACGCGGGGCTGATGTAGATGTCGCCCAGGTAACGCTCTTCGCGCGACGCCACGCGCGGAAAGCGACCAGGCTTTGTGATCTGAATATACCGCATTCATCCATCCATCAGCTACAGTTGATACAGGAGCTATTGATCTAGCGCCATGCACAGTGTCATGAACAGACAACACAACACACACATACCTTGTGGAAGGGGAAGGACAGGATGTCGGTTGGTTTGTCCTTCTGGCGGAACTTGCGGTTGAGCTGCTGCATGTGCGCGTCGCTCGTGAGCATCACGCCCACGTCCCAGCCGCCGCCCGTTGGACGCTCGATGCTGCGCACCATGGCGCGCACCTGCGCGTCGAGCAAACGCGGCGACAGCGACGGGAACTTCTCGCGCAGCAGCGGTGCCAACGCCTTGGCCACCTGCACCATGCTCACTTGTTTGTTTGTCAGGTGGACCACCCGCTCGAAGGTGTCCATTTTCAGCCAATGAGCATGCATATCCCCACGAGAGCCACAAGAAAAAGCGGCCGCCAACGTCGGATCCTGAAGAGTCATCGACAGATGGATCGACATGTGCGTCGACGCCTGTGTGTCATGGGGTGCGCTTCAAGCGAGTTGTTGAGAGAAAGAGCGCTCATGAGGTCTGTTTGGCCATGCGGGCGAGTGAATGCACAAACAGCAACTTCAGCGCGCGTGTTGCAGTTGCGTGAATAGCAGAGCAGACGCGCTGGAAGTAGCTTCATCTCGCAGACCATCAGAATTCTCGTTCCGGCGCGAGCCGTGACACGCTGCCGCGAGCAGGTCTCATGGCGGCCGTATCATAAAATCAAAGAGACATTTCATAAACTTGCAGAAAAATCGGATCATTTGAAAGAGGTCCGAAAGATTATCTCAACGGTTCCAATACAAAAGAATCTTTTTAAAAGGCGCCCTCGACTTCAAGAACGCGCATGAAAGAAAAATGAATGGTCTGGACAGCTCAACTTGGTACGCTGGAGAGTGGAGGCAGATGTTGCAGGTCAAGTGACTGCGCACGTTCATTCATTCTTCGGGTATTAAGCGAGCGGAATGAGTTCGTCTGTGCAGGAAGATCTTCATGTAATCGTGCAAGATTGACTCGCCTCGGTGCACTGCAATATCCTCGCAGTTTCTTTCGTGCGCTCGCTCGTTGTAGTTGAAAAAGCCTTGGAGGAGCAGCGAGCTGTCAACAATGGTGAGCTAAAAAACACACAGAATCAACATAGTAATAAATCTATGAGAGCGCAAAGAACAGCATACTGATCTTGTGATGCAGGTATTGTGGTGATGCATAGATAGTGGCCTCTACCTCCTTGCGAAGTCAAATTCTTGAGTGTCTGCTGAAGCAAACTGAAGTGTCGGTCACGACACGAACACTCACGCCAGGGCGTTGGTGGAGCGCTAAAATTGTCCACCATCTACAATATCATAGAAATAAATTAGCTTGATGCAATTTGCAGTCATTCAAGATTGATTTACTTACCCGGTTGCACGTAATCGTGTGCATGCACACGTCGACAGTATGTCAAACGGTGCTAATGTAGTCGAGGAGCGCCCTGTAGGACGGTCGATGTCCGTGCTGCTTTCTGCACTGGTCGCCATTGTCGCATCGGCCATTCTCCTGCTCAGTCGGGCATGACGTATCGGGAAAATGGAGCGTCTCAATGTAGGAGCCGTACGCTTGCGGCCGTGTTTCAAGCCAGCCACACTGTAGCGACCTGTAAATGTAGTCGGTATCAGAAAACTTCAAGTCTCTGAGCCACTGCGCGATGGAATCAAATTCAGGTAGATTGCGACTCAAATCAGCGGGTATAGAAGCCGGGACAAGCTTCCTGAGCCAAAAGATACGTAGACTTTGGATTTGATTCTGGATCTGGATTGCTGCCGTAGTCGAAGCCCTCGCTCGTCTGCGATTCGTACGCTCGGCTCTCAGCAAAGGCCCGCAATTGGCTACCGGTGACGGTGCGCGCGTGGCCGTCAGCAAACGCGCGAACGTCACTCTCGCGCGCAGACTCGGTCTCATTGTTTGCTTGGTGCTGGTGCACTACAGTATGCTCTTGTCTTGGAGCTCGGCCGACAGCCACGGAGTCACGCTGCGCCTCCTTCTCCCTGTAGCGCTTCACTCACCGCCATAAGGCAATAGAACACTTGTTGTATTCCTCTGCAGTCGGTTTGATCTTGCTGTTTCGATTGTCCACCAAGAAGACAGTGTAACCACCAACCTCGTTGGAAACCAAGCGCCTCGGTCATATCTGGCTTGATTCCTGGCTTGGCATGCTTCTGGGGTGTGCGCAACTCGGGACGTTGTGAAATGAGCGCTCAAAGAGAAGGGAGAAGGAAGAAGCCTAAAGCGCTGACAGAGCGAAGGTTGAGGAACTAAAGATTGCTCCTTTGAGAGCTCTGGGTCAAGATCCTCTCCAAACTCTGGGTTTCTATACAAACTGCTTTTTCTTTTGTCTGGGACAGGGGATGTGATCCAAAAAGATCTTTGGGTCTTCTTCCAAAAACATCTGCCAAAAAATGACAATTTTTAACTTGGATTTATTGAGAGATGACAATCTTCAATAATGTCGACAGCTTCAACAAAAAGATTCCTATCGTCAGGTAAATCTTTTAAAATGACAACATTTGACTTGAGCCTACTATGAAAGTGACAATCCGCTCTCTCGGTAGGCGTTTTGGCCTTCACGTTAGGGCTACGCCTAAATTATCGCAATTTGCTTTGATTCTTCCAAAAAAATACAAATAGAGCGCCTAATTTATACGTAACGCAAAGAAGTCTTAGCTCATAAATTTTCAGAAAATCATCTTAAGGATCCTCAACTTCAAGAACGCGTACGAAAGTTTATGAGCCGTCGGTTCGGCTCGAATATCCCCATCCCCTTCGACGATCAAATTCAGTATCCCCTTCGATGCTGTCCCGAACTTCCCCACCCTGTCTATGAAGCTTTGCGCATTTCCGCTCGCGAGCCGTGTCTCTTCATTTCTCAACGTCCGCAGTAGCGCACACCCACTCCTCCGCTTCAAGCACCTTCACCAGCACCCCACGCCTCAAGATGTCGTCGTCCACTCAGCCAGGATACTGGGCACTGCGCGACCCGCGCACCAACAAGGTGCGGCTTGGCCCCACTGCTCGCGCTTCCTGCACTGCAGTGTTGATGGCGTGACGACTGATTGACGGATCGGAAGAAAAGGAAGGAGGATGCTAATGTACGCGCTGTTTGTGAATCACTATGTAGGGCCTCGCGTTCTCAGAGACCGAGCGCGCGCAGCTCAAGCTCAAGGGCCTCGTGCCGGCGGGCGTGTCGAGCATCGAACTCGAGACCGCGCGCGCGCTCGCGCAGCTGCGCAAGAAGACGTCGCCGATTGAGAAGTACATCTTCATGCAAGGCATGCAGGACACGAACGAGGCGATCTACTACCGTCTCCTCGTCGAGAACACGGCCGAGCTCATGCCGATCGTGTACACGCCGACCGTGGGCCAAGCGTGCGTGGAGTTCAGCCACATCTACCGCCAGACGCCAAGAGGCCTCTACATTTCGGTCAACGACGTCGGCAACGTTGCGGAGATCCTTGACGCCTGGCCGGAGAAGGACATCCGCTGCATCGTCTTCACGGACGGCGTACGTCTTCACCAGCTGCATGCAGCATGCCTATTGTCTATCTCCACCGGTCGGCTGACTAACTGTGCTTTGTATTGTATGGCTGTAACTCTTGCAGGAGCGCATCCTGGGCCTCGGCGACTTGGGCGTGAACGGCATGGGCATCCCAGTCGGCAAGCTCGGGCTCTATACGATATCCTCCTCAACCTGTCTACTTCTATCTGCATGTGCATATTCCCATCCTCCTTATACTGCGTACCCTTGGTTGCCTTAACCATTCAGGCTCTCTCTCTCTCTTTGCCATTTGATCTCTCTACGCGTGCGCTGGTGTCCCGCCTCACATGTGTCTGCCAGTGGTGCTCGACTGCGGCACGAACAACGAGGCATTCCTCGCCGACCCGTTCTACATGGGTCTGCGCCAGAAGCGCGAGCAGGGCGAGCGCTTTGAGCAGCTCGTGGAGGAGTTCATGGACGCTGCCAAGGCCAAGTACGGTCCGCAGGTGCTGCTCCAGTTCGAGGACTTTGGCAACACGACCGCCTTCCACCTGCTGCGTAAGTTTGAGAAGACCCACTGTACCTTCAACGACGACATCCAGGTATGTAGGGATCACTTGATTGTCTCATTTATTGTATTCCTATCATGGTCAGCCGCTCATCACCACTTTCTACCTTGCTAACAACATTAGGGAACTGCGTCGGTGGTCCTCGCGGGTCTCTTCGCCGCCGTGCCGCTCTCGGGCAAGCCGATTTCGGAGCACACGTTCGTGTTCATGGGCGCCGGCGAGGCTGGTACTGGCATCGCCGACCTCATCGCGCTCGCGATCTCCCACGAGACGGGCAAGACCATCGAGGAGGCGCGCAAGCAGATCTGGCTCGTGGACTCGCGCGGCCTCGTGGTGCACTCGCGCAAGGACTCGCTGCAGCACCACAAGCTGCTGTATGCGCACGACGCACCCGAGTGCCCGACGCTCGAGGCCACGATCGACCGCATCAAGCCGTCGGCGCTCATCGGCGTGTGCACGATCGCCAAGGCGTTCTCGCAGGGGGTGTGCGAGAAGATGACGGCGAACAATGAGCGCCCGATCATCTTCGCGCTCTCCAACCCGACGTCCAAGGCCGAGTGCACGGCCGAGGAGGCCTACCGCTTCACGGGTGGCAAGTGCATCTTCGCGAGCGGCAGCCCGTTCGACCCGGTCGAGATCGACGGCAAGCGCTACGTGCCAGGTCAGGGCAACAACTCGTATATTTTCCCGGGCATCGGCCTCGCGTGCGTGGGCGCCGGCCTCACGCGCGTCGACGACGAAGTGATGCTCATCGCGGCCAAGACGCTCGCGGAGCTCGTCACGCAGGCGGACCTGGACACGGGCTGCGTCTACCCGCCGCTCTCGGCCATTCGCCACGTGTCGCTCAAGATCGCTGTCGCCATCGCCGAATACGTACGTAGCTTCCTCTTGCTTTACATGTTGCTGGGAAATGTGTTGTCGGTTGAAAGCTAACTCTATGTGTGTGTGATTGTGCTTGTGACTCGTAGGGCTACGCGCAAGGCTACGCGACGGTGCCGAAGCCTGCGGACATTGAGGCGCACATCAAGTCGATCGTGTACAACCCATAAGCAGCAGACGCGACGCGTCTTATTAGCTAGGACGCCTCCTTCTCTCTCTTATGGCCGCTGTCTGTCTGTTTTCAGCTTTTCTTACAAAATGCACACAAAGATCAATCAAATTCAATACATTCCCCTCTACACCACCCATTTCTGTCCACCAACAGTCTCCCGATCAGTCCAGGAGCTCTTCGATGAGCTGCTTCTGGTAGTCCGAGAGCTTCTCGGGGTAGACGACCTGGTGCAGCACGTGGAGATCGCCCTTCTGCGATGGGAAGTTGTGGATCGGCATGCCTTCGCCCGCGATCGTGCGCACCTGAAAGGGCTTCGTCACCTCCGCCTGCACGATGCGCACCTTGCGGTTGTCCAGATGGAGCACCTCCTTGCGGTACCCGAGCAGCGCTTCCTCCAGGTTGATGTTCAGCTCGTAATGGAGATCATCGTTCGCGCGGCGGAAGCGCGCATGCGGCACCTGGTGCAGGCGGAAGATGACGTCGCCGGGGATCATGCCGGGGCGCTGCTCGCTCTCGCGCTCAAAGACGATCTGGTGGTTGGACGGCATGCCGCGCTCGATCTCGGCCGTGAGCACCTTCTCTTCCTTGACGACCTTGTGGCCGTGGCAAAACGGGCAGTGCGTCTTGAACACCTTGCCGCGCCCGCCGCACTTGGGGCACTGCTGCTGCATCTGCACGTTAAAGCCCGGTCCCATGCGCTGCGTCACGAGCACGACGCCCTGACCGCCGCACGTCTTGCACGTCGTCGTCTTGCCATCCTTGGCGCCCGTGCCGCGGCATTTACGGCAGATCGAGTTACGCGCGAGCTGCAGCTGCTTCGTGGCGCCGTTATAGAGCTCCTCGAGCGTCACGGACACGTCGACCGCCGCGTCGGGGCCCTTGGGTTTGCCGCCGCCGCCGAAGAACGCGTCGAAGGGACTCGCGTGCTGGTTACCTCCGCCGCTCTTCTCCTCGCGCTCGAGACCCTCAAAGCCCTCGAGGTCGTACACCTGGCGCTTCTGCGCGTCCGAGAGCACCTCGTACGCGCGCGCGATCTGGTGGAATTTCTCCTCGGCCTCTGCGTTCCCAGCGTTCTTGTCTGTGTAGTGTGATGTCATAAGCGTGACACAAACAGTAAGCGCTCATGGTGTCACTCATAGAAGCCATGGACAGACTATTTCCTGTCTTACCCGGGTGGTACTTGAGACTGAGCTTGCGGTACGCCTTCTTGATCTCCGCGTCGGACGCCTCCATCGTCAGTCCCAATACTACACATATACACATACAGGCGTATGTTAGTAAACGCATTCCCACATAGCTACAAGCACCATAACACACTAGAGCCGTCCTCTGTCGTCACGCTCCGCTCAGCATACCGTCGTAGAAATCGGCGTGTTCGCGGTGGTCATGGTCGTGGTCGTGGTCGTGGTCATGCACCTCTTTGTGGTCGCCGCTAAAGCCGAAGCCAAATGCCTGCACCTGCGCGTCCTGCTGCGCCAGCAGAGCCACTGCCATCGCTGCGCAGCCCCAAAGCAGCGCCGTCTTCTTGCGCAGCACCATCACCACCGGCTTCCTTGCTTCCAGCCTTCCAGACTTGCCACGTAGCTCCTCTTTGAAATGTGAGCTTTTCAGTATCTTCGGGGATCACTCCGCTAAAGTGCGACTAATCTCTGCTAAGTTCGATTGACACTGACACATGTTATCAGACGAGAATACTGGATCCAAGGTCGCCATTGAGGCAATCTCAATGACGACCTCGCAGGCTTCGACTAGACGGGCATGGGCATGTGGCAAGACGCTCTCACGCTCCCCAACAGCCACGACCCGCTCAGCAATGAAGCAACTGCGCTAACGACACTCTGGAGTGGACATGCGATTATTACAACGAGAAGGAAAAGTGTGGGTTGTTCTGGTACATAATGGTAGATAACGTGACTTCTGTCTCGAACTCCAGATGGCTACATATGAAGGCGCGCGCATGTATCCATCTAGCAGCCTCGGCCGCCGGCGCTCTTGAGACAGGCCGTGGACGCGTTTACCGACATGACGTGCACGGCGACGGTCCACCCGAAGGAGACGACGAGCAGCGCGATGAGCCCCAGGGCGTGGCGCGTGGACGTGCCGCTGCGCTTCTTCCACTCGCGCGCCTCGCTCGCGTGACGCGGCAACACGAGCAGCCAGCCGAGCGAGATGACCTGGCATAGGTACGCGATCACGAACGCGAGCGTCGTGTGCGCGCGCACGTGGTTCGAGTCGACCATCAGGTCCTGGTTGCTCACGTCCAGCTGCGCGTCAATGTACTTGGTGAGCATGAGCCCCACGGGGCCCGCGAGGAACGACACGGCGGTCACGAGCGAGCTCATGATCTGCTCTTTGCCCGGCTCCGTGATCTCGCCCAGCACAACCGTGAAGATGACGTAGTCCAGTCCCGACGGAATGGCTTCCATCACGGGCAGTCCAATCCAGAACCACTGGCTGCGCACGATGCCCCAGATCGTGAACATCGTGGCGCCGCAGTCCAGGAACAAGATCACTAAGTTCGCACCAATGATCAGCATCCGGTAGTTGATCTGCCAGCCCTTCTTGTTCGCAAAGCTCAGGCCCACGAAGACCGCGCTGGTCGCCACGAAACTCACGACGTTGTCGTTCAGCGGCTGCACCTCGGCCCAGTAGAACGCCACGGGGTTCACGGCCGTGGAGCTGATCCCGCCAAAGATGCCGCCCAGGAACCGGAAGAGGATCACCTTGTTGATCGCGCGGTTGTGGAACAAGTCCCAGATCTCCTTGAAGCACTTTTGGAACGACTGGCGCGCGCGCTCCGTCTCGACGATCGTGAACCAGACGAACGGGATCGGCAGCGCCGCCACGATGCCCAGGATCAGCATCACCTGTGTGTACTGGAGCGTAAAGTCGAAGTCACCGCCGTAGTCCCAGCCGCTCATGCTGATGCCCATGAAGAGGAACGTGAGCAGCATGGATGTGTACCGGTACTTGGTCACTACAGGCGCGAAGACCTCGTCCTCGTTCGAGCCACTGGCAACATTGAACTGCGAGCGCGCGATCTCCGCGATGAGCGCGTCGGCCGCCACGTCCGCGAGGATGTACCCGACCGTGGCCACGGACATGAACATGACGTAGAGGCCGCCGTGGCTTGGCGCATCCAGGTTGATGCTCGACGCGCGCTGCTCGGCGCTCAGCTGGACGAGCGGCGTGGCCACGAGCTTTCGGTCCTTGAAGAACGGCTCGGGCTGGTCCACGAAATAAATACTGATGAGCGCCGCGGCGCACACGAGCCAGCCGAGCAGCAGGTACGGCCGCCGGTGGTTCCCGCAGAGCAGCGGCACGCAGTCCGTGAAGATCATGAAGAAGGGCTTGAGCGTCCAGGGCAGCGCCAGTAGCGTGCGCGCCGACAGCGTCTGCGTGCCCTCCATGTTCAAATTGTTGGTCAGGAACGGGAAGACCGTGAGCGGCAGCGCGGTCGAGACGATGCCGATCACGACGCTGTGCAGCACGAGCCCGAACCAGCGCAGGTCGAGCGGATTCACGACCGGTGGCGGCGGCTTGTCCTGCAGCACGGGCGGCGGGGACTCGTCGGCTGTGATGGAGAGCGATGGCAGTGGCGGCGTCTGCAGCGCGTCGTAGCCCGCCGCGTGCTTGGCCGCGTGCTCCAGCTCGTAGTCGTGCTCATGGTGCGCGATGCTCGCGTGCGAGAGACGGTCGATGATGTCCTTGGTCGCGGGGTCCACGAAGCGGCTCATGCTGTCGGCCTATGGGGCGAGCGAGCAAATGACGAGTGTCGTGCTTTGGAGGGACGATGGTCAGATAGAGATGGGCTCGTGGCAAAGAGGAGGAAGAGGAGGAAGAAACGGACGCCCATCTCAGCCTCTGGTTCGTTGTGCTTATAGCTTCGGTATAGCTTTGGTAAATGATGTATATAGTACAGTGATATACATTTCTACATTATTCTGGTGGATACTTGAACCTGTTTGTATAAGGTAATGTTGATAGATACTTGGTATGAGAGGTGAGTTTCGAGGTTCCGTGGATGTTGAGGATAAAGGCGCATACAAGGAAATGCAGCGATCGGTGGCAGCAGCCTGCGAAGTGTGAATCTGTGTGTTTAACACTGGAAGCAGCAAATCAAACATTGAGAGCGATGCACTATCAGAATCATTAATACAGAAAGATGCATAGTCTAACTATGTAACTAGGAAAAGGTGGCGTGCGCTTCGCTCGTTTAGAACTGGCTTTGTGTAGCCTAGTACGAAGCAAATTCTCAGTGCTTGCAGAATACATGTCTCCTGTTAATCGCAGACGAGAAGTGGCTCCGATTGTGTCTTGAATGTGCCATTTTGCGATTTGTGTCACAGTCGGTCACTCTCTTTATTGGGGTACTATTGGGGTGTTATCCTGTGTCAGATTGAAAAAGGAGTGCCACTGTGTGAATGGGTGGTCATGGTTTCAGTCAAAACCGTTTACTTAAAATTGATTTAGTCAGAGAACGCTGTTACGTAACGATATCAAGGATTAGGGTTCTCAAAATAACGTTTATAAGAGAACGTATTGCCCTACTATTCTGGGTCAATGAATTGTTATGTTTTTCAATCACCCATCTGGGACTTTCAAAAAAATAACAACCGTTTCCCTCACCTCGTATCTTTCCACAACAAAATCAGTGCTAGCAGAAGGTATAAGACCATCACGTTTCTTACGCTGTAGACTCAAGCAGACAGTTTTTACAAATGTAATTACATTTTTCAACTCGCCTAACGAAGACCAATCGTTTGGTGAGCTCATTTCCGCGATCCGAGCATTTTTGGTGTCACTTCAGAAAATAACGCCCAAGCATCCGGAAAAAGATTTAAGACCACTCGACTACCAGCGTCTGCTACCCTCTTTGGTGCGTTGCTTTCGACTGCAATAGCGTTTTGTATAAAGAAGGGATGATTGACTACTATGTGTGTGATTTTCAGAACGGTAGAAGAAGAATAGCTATGCCCAGAGGGACAGCTCTATCGGATTTCAAAAAGGGGCAGATTTGAGCCATGAGTGCGGCCGGAATGAGCCAATGGGAGATCGTTCGCGTGATTAGAAGGTCCAAGACCGCAGTCTACGGGCTCCTGCGCAACCCAGAAGGCTACAACACCGCGAGATGTCTCGACAGACGCTCCAACCTGGCACCAGCCACCATCCGCCGTATCGTCCGAGCAGCTCAGACCGGCCAGTACAGCTCCTCGCAGCTCGTCCGCACCCTTGACCTCATCATCTCAGCCCGCTCCGCGCGTGGCGTGCTTGCACACAAAGACACGCTATGCTATGTGAAGCGTAAGAGCAGCCCCGTGCTCACTAAGACCCACAAGCTGACTCGCCTCGAATGGGTTCGTGCGTCGGTGACCCTTGGGGCCAACTGGGAGACGGTGATCTTCTCTGATGAGAAAATTTTAATCTCGATGGCCCTCATGGGCTCCAGTACTACTGGCACGACCTTCGTTGAGAAGAGCAAGCCTTCTCGAGGCGTCAAGCGGGAGGGGGTCGGTGATGGTGTGGGATGCGTTCTCCGCAAAAGGCAAATCTTGTTTGGCTGTCCTGCACGGCAAGCAGAACAGCGAAATGTACGTGCGCACATTCCAGCACCATCTCGTGCCATTCACGTAGCAGCAGCAGCTACGCGGGTTCACTTTCCAGCAGGACAGCGCCTCTATTCACCGATCCCGTCATACGACGCAGTGGCTTGATGAGTGAAGCATCAACGCCATGAAGTGGCCGGTGCTCTCTCCCAATCTCAGCCCGATTGAGAACGTCCGGGGAATGCTTGCGCGCCGTGTGTACGAAGGCGGAAAGCAGTTCATGACAAGTCTGACCTCCAGAGCGTGCTTATCAGTGATTGGGACGAAATCTCGTCCGAGTACACCGAACGGCTTGTCCAATCGATGAGCAACCATGTACTACTGTTTTAGAGCTTAAAGTGAATAAGAAACCGTATTAGCAACTACTGAATCACTCTTAAGTTCATTCAATACCATTGTTACCGGCTTTGTCTTATATATTTCCACCCTCATAAAGCGTTATTTTCTGTGACGAAGCCAAATCATGCCATCAGGTGCGGAAATTACCACCACTGGGTGAACATGTGTGGGGGAGTGCTGTGTAAAAATTTTAGCCTGGTTTGTCAACTTTTGCGGTCACAACACAGAATTTGGTGGTGGTCTTATAAATACTTCCAGCACTATAGCGATGCCTGGTGGATTAGGGCTGGCTGCCCCATTTGAGTTGAGCTCATGCTCGACGGATGTTAAATACCTGCATCAATACATGGTGCCTTTCGATATTGGCAAAGTGTTGCATGTTGAACATGGTGCTGCATCCCCCTTCTTCCGGTCGAGTACTAATCGCTCGTTCGCAGCGATTAGTCGAGAAAGCACAGTTTTCATTAAAAACGCCTCGCGCGTCTCACTGAAAAACGGGTGAATCCATGGGTGGATGACTGGGTGATCCAGTGGACGATGGTGGGTGGTCAACACTGGGACTGCCATGTCTGTTGCAGATCAGAGATCTATTGTCACGTGAGACAGCCTCGAGATTCAGACAATTGATTATGTGCAGCTTAATCGCAGCCATTCGACGAAAGACCGACCGCCTCAGCAGCAAGTGAGTCAGCAGTATGATTATTCCGCCTAAGCAGCAAGGTTGCTGCGATTACTCAGGCCTTCGCTTGGGATTTTCTCCTGTCTCACGCCCAAAAGTTCAGAAGAGCGGCTGCAGGCGGCGTGAGCTGCTCGTAGTGGCTGGTGGTGCGTTCGCTTGAAATGCCGACTGCTCGAGCGTCGCGTACTCGCCGATGAGGTCGCGTACGTTCTCGAGCGCCTCACTCAGCCGCGCACCTTCCATGAACTCGGTGTAGTGGTGCACGTGGGCCTTGCGCGCGTAGAGCTTCTTGAAGCGGTCGCGCAGGCGCTCGAACGTCTCGCGGATGCAGCAGTTGTTGGAGAGACACAAAAGCGCCTGGCGCTGGCTGATGGGCGGCACGGAGCAGAGCCCGATCTTGAAGCCCTCCTGGTTCCAGTGGATCATGCGCACGTCCGCCTGGATCTTCTGGATGTTCGCGTTGATGTCCGAGACTTCGACGTCCCCGCGCAGCAGCAGGCCGCACGCCAGGTACACGCTCGCGCGCGGGTTCGTGCGAATGAGCTGGTGGTCCCTGCGTAATCACAGTACAGTAGCAAACGAATAGACATGACATGAGGAAGGAATACGCATGGGAAACTTTGGGTCTCCATGTGACTCAGACGAGTCGCCATCATCATCAGGTATCAGGTGCAGCCACAAACAAAACTGAGCACGTACTCACTTTTGAAACGCGTCGGAGAACATCTGCGCGAGTCGCCTAGGCTGCTGGCGCGGATCTGCGGTCGCGAACATCGGACTCATGCTCGAGAGCAAGAACTTGAGCTTGGGGAACGGTACGAGGTTGGTCGTGATCTCGTTCAGGTCCACGTTCAGCGAGCCTTCGAAGCGCATGGAGCTCGTGAGGTTCGTCAGCAGCCGCGCGACGATGTTGTTCATCTCACCGAACGCGCTCGTTGCCTGGTTCGCCTTGGACTTGGGCTTTGCTGCTGTTGTTGCTGTGTTTGTAGCTGCTCGTTTCTTGGATGGCTGTGCTGGAGCTGCTCGTTTCGTACCACCACCGCCTTTCATGTACAGGTGCTCGAGCTCCCGCAGGTCGATGCTGTCAGATAAGCGAGAGCCTTTCACGATCGTAGCACCAGCAGCAGAAGATGATGGCAGACCCGTGTCAGCCAGTGAGCTGAACTGCACGCCGCTCGAGGCCGCCGCCTTGTCCATCTTGGCGCACATGTCCATGAGCGCCTCGTTCTCGATCGGCAGCACGCAGTCGGCGTGCTCCGTGAGCTCCCGCAGCGCCAGCACGCTGTTATAGGGCGACGTGACCACATCATCGTCCTCGGACGGGAAGATGCAGCTCGTGAAGCGGTAGACTTCCGGGAAATGCTCCTCCAGGAGGCCGAGGATGTACGTTCCGAGCCCCGAGCCTGGCAATACAAAAGAGAAGTACGATCCACGATGAGTTGCGAAATGCAATAGACTGAGCTGTAGTATAGAATGACAGAAGCAGCACCTGTGCCACCGCCCATGGAGTGCAGTACGAAGAACGACTGGAGCGAGTCGCAGAGCTCGACAGCGCGATGGAGCTTCGTTAGCAGCTCCTCCTGGTACTTTGGGCCGTAGAGACAATGGCCGTGCGCCCTGTGCATAAACGTACGGACACAACCATCCCGTGAACTTTCTGTATATAAGCACACATACACACAATAACAAAGGTGTCACGCAACGCACCAATTGTTGCCGGAGCCCGAGACATCCGTGATGAACTGCTGCTGGTCGAAGAGCTCGCCGAGCGGACCCGAAAGCGTCTCGGCCACGGGCCCCTGCTCCATGTCCACGAGGATCGCGCGCGCCTTGAGCGACATGATGGACGACTTGCCATCCGCGAAAGGCAGGTCCAGCGGGTCCGCGTAGCGCGTGTCCACGTTGCGGAAGAACGTGCTCATGCTCTCGTCGAAGCGCCCTTTCTTCGAGTGCTGTGTGCGTTTAGAGGCGATGGGAGCGATCGAGTATTAGAGTAGAGAGGGCGGGCAGCATCTGCTGATACACACGCATGCGCACCTTGGCGTGCTCCTCGAGCGCCAGCTGCCAGAACTGGCGGCCGATCTGGTTGCCGCATTGCCCCACCTGCACGGTGATCAGCTCGCGTGGCATTTCGAGGATGCTTCAAGTGGAGAGCAACATAATTCCCTCTAAATGCATATAAATTTGCACATGTAAATCATGAGCGCGCCCTCGCGAGATATGATATTCCACTAAATCGACAAAGCGCCACATTCTCAAGTCATTTCCATAGTGAACAGCCTCTCACGTCGAAGTGGACTCGACATGCGAAATTATAATTGTTTTGAAAATACAGCGTCTCCAAAAAGTCTAGAGCCCCCCATAAAATACCAGATTTTTCGCTCGCGTTTGTTCAGTTCTGTGATTTGTGTTTTTGAGACCAATTTTGAAGAGAAAAACAAGACAAACCCGGTGCTAAAATCCGTGAGT
>JAADXK010000703.1:0-17028 GCA_023337805.1 Globisporangium barbulae | reverse complement strand
CGGCCGGCGGGAACTTTGGTGGGAATGCTGGCGGAAACTTTGGAGCCGGTGGCGGGAACTTTGGTGGAAATGCTGGCGGGAACTTTGGAGCCGGTGGCGCCAACTTTGGTGGAAATGGCGCGCTTGGCATGGGCGCGATGAGCGGACGCGGCATGGCTGCTGGAGGTTTCAATGGCGGCGCTGGTGGTGCAGGAGGCTTTGCGAACAACGGACAGCAGAACCGCTGGCGTCGTCGCCGGCTCTGAGCGAGTGAATGAACGTTTGGGCATGTGCAAGATACGATGAAGAAAAAGGAAAGTTGTGATCTCTATGATGCAGATTCAGTTATATAGGTTGAATTAAGTTTCTAATGCGAAAACTGGCGCTTGTCGTTCACTGCGCGCTTGCCGTATGGGTTGTCCGAGCTGAACGAGTGTCCGGACTTCTGGAAACGCTTCTTGGAGCCACCATCTTCGTCGAAACCAACTCCCTTTCGTTTGCCAGTCTTGCCGCTGGTCTTCACCGGCAGCGTCACCTTTGGCGGCACTTGGAGCCCAAAGGACTTTGCGACGGCCTGCAAGTCGAGACTGCCCACGTCAAAGATGTTCTTGAGCGCGTGCGAGGCGTAGGCCAACAAGTAGCCGCGGTACGCGTCCTTGGAGGACTTGTGCAGATAGTACGTCTTCTCCACCAACTTCATCAGCTGCGACTCGACATTCGCGATCTTGTTGAGCGGGAACTCGTACTCGTTCAGGGCGACCTTGGCGGCCTTCAGGTACTTGAGGAAACCCAGCTCCTCCGGCAGCAGCATCAGCAGCGCTTTGCCCTTGCCCTTGGCACCACGCGCCGTACGGCCGACACGGTGGATGTACTCCTTCGGATCATCAGGAGGGTCGAACTGGATGATCCAGTCCACGGCTGGAATGTCGAGACCACGCGCTGCCACGTCGGTACAGAGCATAATGCCCGTCTTCGCGTTACAGAACTGGAAGAACGTCGTAGTGCGCTTGTTCTGCTTCTGCTTGCCGTGGATGTCCATCACTGGAATATCGATGTAGTTGAGCAGCTCGCCGTAGAACTTGACCGCCGCGCACGACGAGAAGAAGACCATAACCTTCTTCTTCAGGTTCTTCTTCAGGAACGTGAACAGTAGCAGGAAGCGCTTGTCACTCGGCGTGACCACGTAGCCCTGCTCCAGCGTCGCGACCGTGGCTTTCGCGTCTTCCTCCTCAACACCGACGTACACCGGCTTCTCCTTGATAGACAGACGCGCTAAGTCCTCCACCTTCTTGGTCTGCGTGGCACTGAAGAGCATTGTCTGGCGCTCCTTCGGGATGCACTTGATGATCTGGCGCATTTCGTCTTCGAAACCGATCGAGAGAATGCGATCCGCCTCATCGATCACGAGGATCTGCAGGTTGTGATAAATGAACGCCTTGGTGTTCTGCAAGTGGTCAAGCAAGCGACCTGGCGTCGACACCAGAATGTTCACGCCCTTCACGAGTCGCTCCGCCTCGGCGCGTCGGTTTGCACCGCCCATCACAATACCGTGGGTCTGCGAGTGGTACTTGCAGATTTCACGCACGACGCCGTAAATTTGCAACGCAAGTTCGCGCGTTGGCGAGATCACGACACAGCCCGTGCCCTTGCGAGGGGTGAACTTAACCTTGTGGAGCAGCTCGATCGCTGGAATCAGAAACGAGAGCGTCTTACCCGAACCGGTCTTGGCGGCACCTAGAAGATCCTGACCAGCAAGCAGCGGGCGGATCGACTTGGCCTGGATCTTCGTCATCTTCTTGAAGCCCATCTCGTCCAGTGCCTTGCGCGTTGGCGCCGACAGCGGCAACGACGCGAACTCCTCAGCGGAGAAGTATCGCTCATCTACACCTCCCTCGTTCGCGGTGTGGTTGGCCACCTGAGCAAGCGCCTGCTCCGTCTCATCTTCTTCCTCTTCTTCGCGCTCGCGCTGCTGGGCGTCGGTCGTGGTTTCCTCCTGCTCGGCATCGTCCTTCTCGTCGTCGTCTTCGAACTGCAGCTCCTCGTCGTCGTCCTCGAACTCTAGCTCCTCATCGTCCGACGACTCTGGCGCCGTGGTCAAGACCTTCTTCGCCTGCTTGTCCGCCTTGACAGCGGCAGCTGGAGCCGCTGGGGCCGCCGCCGCCTTCGCAGCGCCGGTCTTGCTCTTCTTGCGCGCGCCTGCCATTTCCACCGCAATTAACGAGTGCGCGCGCGGATTGATAAACAGCTCAGTCCATCGGCCACCACCAACCGAACGTGACGTTTCACAGATAAATAAAGTGCTTATAATCGCACACCTATTTTCATACATTCAAACAAATCGGCAGACTTTAAAAAAGTAGTGAACATTTATAGGTATAAATCGTGCCTGTTTGGCTGGTGGAGATGCATTCTCCAATCAGGGAATCAGAGGCTGAATCCATGATTCCATGAGATGGCTCTGATTTAATGACAAGTGTAGGTTTGAATCGAATTCTCCAGAACACCATGTTTGCACAAATGAGATTCGCCATACAAAGACCAAGCTTTCAAAGCAAGAGGATCTGATGGGGTGGTCCACACCAGTAGAACCGCAAAAACGCTGCACGCCACAAAAGCTTTCGAAGCCCACAGGAAGGAGAACGATGCTGCGTCACGCTGCTCGCGTCACGTTGCGCCATGGAAAGCCCGCGGCCGCTGCCCACCGCGTGCCTGTCCGGCTGAGCGCGCACGGTCAGAGCCAGCGGCGCGCCATGGGCTTCTTCTCCGACCTGAAGAACCAGCTGAAGAACGAGATGGAGAAGAACGAGGAGATCAAAAAGTCGCTCGAAGAGCTCCAGAAGACCAAGGAGCAGTTCAAGGAGATGGAGAAGGCCGCCAAGGAGAAGTACCAGGAGGTGACCAGCAAGACCGAGGAGGCGGCGAAGAACTTGCAGGACCAGGCCACGAGTGCGTCCCAGAAGTTCAAGGAGACGCTCGAGGAGAATGTCAAGACTGCCACGGAAGCCACCGACGACAAGAAGGAAAGCACCACGGAAGGTGACAAGACTGCCGAAGGCGCTGCCGCTGCTGATGGTGAAGGCAAGGAAAAAGAGACGGAAGAGGTGCTTTCATGTTCGCTAGTCGTTATTGTGTGTTGATAGTCGCTCAACTTTTCTGACGTAACACTCGTCTGGTCATGTTTACTTTGTTGCAGCCGAAGAGTGAAGAGAAAACCGAGTCGCCAATTGATGGCGCCCGTGCGTTTGTGAAGAACATTTTCGCAGGATTCGCACAGCAGCGCAACAAGATCATCAATCCAAACGCTGTGCCAAAGTGGCGTGAGGAATGGAGAGACGCCGCCCGAGAGTTGTTCGGTACGAAGGAGAAGCGCTCTGTGGATGAAGCGCTCTCGTCCGTCAAGACGCCGTCGTACTCGAAGCCTGCTGCGTCTGCCTCGGATGAAGAAGCGCATGAGTACACCGGGTCGAGTGCGCTTGTTTCTGTTAAGGAAGACGAGAGTGCGTGGCAAAAGGTGAGCGCTCGATTCCGAGAAGCTCCGATCATCCAGGGCATTCTCGATGCTGCGAAAAAGGCTGCGAGGACGGAGGCTGGTAAGAAGGTCGGCGAGAAGGCAAAGCAGGCGAAGGACAAGATCGGTGATGCACGCGAAGATGTTCTCGAGTTCTGGGAAACCAGTCAGAACCCGTAGGTTTCTCCTTGCTGATCTGTCCTCTTGTTTGCATGATTGGTTGATGATTAACTCTACTCTCTCTCTTTCTAATGGCTCCAGTTGGGTGTACCGCATGTCTTCAATCTACGACGGCCTCTTTGGCGAAACTCCGATGGCCGTTGCTATCAAGTGAGTATCTTACGTACGTGCATGGTGAGCGTCCATTGGTATTTGTTGTGACTTGTGGAATGCATTTGCAGAGAAATTCGCCGTGCTGAGCCGGAGTTCATTCTTGAGGAGTGGAAGGAGGTACGAAAGCTCGAGTCTACATAAGGAAATCGCTATGTCTAAAGGATATATAATGTGCATTTGGTTTGTCCAGAACATCGAGACGATCGTCCTACCTGGAGTGCTCGAAGCGTTTTTGCGCGGAAACAGTCGAGACTTGAAGAAGTGGTTCGGCGAAGCTGCGTACTCCCGCATCAATATCGCGATTCGCGAGCGCAAGACCGAAGGCTTGGTCATGGATCCGAATGTTCTGAGCATCGACAATGTTGATGTGATCGAAGCGACAGTACGCCGAGATGAAGACGTATGCTTTCATGCGTGTGGGCATGGATACTTACGTGGCGAATTGTGAAATGGATGTTGTTTACAGGCTGAGGACAAACAAGCGCCGATTATTCTCCTCCGTTTCCAGGCACAGCAGATCAATTGCATCCGCAACCGCGAGGGCGAAGTCGTGGATGGCGCCGAAGACGAAGTGCTCGCGTACTACTACATCTTTGCCTTCCAGCGCGACTACGACGATGCACAGGAGGCACTGCGATGGCGCATCGTGGACATCCACATGCAGCGAGGCGGTCGGTATTACTAGAAAGGCCAGCGTGTGCAAACACGAGATCGCAATTCAGCATCGAGAATGTGCATGCCCATTGGATATCCATCTGCGCTAGTACGGAAGAGCGCAGTCAAGCGTCGGAGCTCATGCAGGAGAGGCCACTTCACACTCAATAGAGACAAACATGAGATTTTGCATTCAGTGTTTCGTTCACTACACATGGACTATACACTCGCTATACAGTTCAACTCACATGACCATCATTCTGCACAAATTGCTTTGTAGGCTCAACTCGCATGCTCACCCAGTGCGGGCTTCAACTTCCTCATTTCCGCATCTGCCGTCTTCCGCACAAGCGACACCAGCACCAGCACAAGAGAAGAAACAAAGTTCCATGGCGCTCGGCAAGAGGTAAGAGCTGAGAATACGGATTCATCCAGTAGCCGGTACTGACTTGGCGACATGTGAACGCAGAGAACGAGCTCAGGTGGCAAGCGCCAGCCAGCAAGTCGAGCCTGCCATTATCGAGAACAGCGACGACGAAGAAGAGGAGTTGCGATCGTACGAGCCCATTGACTTGCTCCAGGACGCAGGCATCAACGCCACCGATATCGCGAAGCTGAAAGAAGATGGCTTTGCGACGATCGGGCAACTTTTTCAGGTGTCACACAAGAAGCTACTCGCCGTGAAGGGTATCAGTGAAGCCAAAGTCGACAAGGTGAGTGACCTTCTCTCTGCGCGCTTCAATAACTCTATTCGCTACCACAATTGGTCTGACAATGATGAACTTCACAGCTTCTGCTAGCTGGGCGAAAGGTGAGTGGGGGACTCCAGTAGTTTTACTCCGTCCTGTCGATCCTCAACAGTTTCTTTGTCTAGCTCCTGCCTGAAAAGATGGGATTCGTGTCAGCCAGCACGCTTTATCAGAAAAGCAAAAGCAAGACGTACATTACCACTGGAGCGAAGCGTACGTTGCCGAGTCGATCCAGGCAACATACCGATATGTTAACTAACCTTCGTGTCTGTAGAACTCGATCACATTCTTGGAGGTGGTCTGGAAACCATGTCGGTCACAGAGGTATGGATCCCTTTATTCAGCAAAACCAATGCACAGTGCTGATCAATCTCGCGTATTGCATTGCAGATTCACGGCGAGTTTCGGACTGGCAAAACGCAGCTTTGCCACACGGTGAGAGAAGAACCCTTGTGCTTCGAACATACGACAATCTTGGTTTCTGACTGTTCTACTCGCTTTTAGCTTTGTGTCACAACGCAGCTTCCTCGGTCTCAAGGTGGAGGAGCAGGTACTGTGTACTGTTTGTATCCTTTTAGTGATGCGCGTCAAGGCTCACGCGAGCTTTGCCATGAATGGATAGGAAAAGTTGCGTTTGTCGACACAGAAGGAACTTTTCGCCCGGTAGGTTCCAAATGGTCGTTCAAGACTGCGCAAACCCATGCTGACTTCTTTCATGTAGAATCGTGTTGCTGAAATCGCAAAAGAACGATATAATCTGGTAAGTGCTGCAGCCTTTTTTTCGCGACGCCGCTCCACTTCACATGTGAATGCTCATCTTCCACTGCAGAACCCCGCAGACGTCCTTGACAACATCATCGTTGCAAGGTAGTCATGCTCTATCAATTATGTCGGGCATTTTCATGAGCTGACACCTGTGTTCAGAGCGCACAGCCACGATACTCAAATGGATCTTGTCGTCAAACTTGGCGTTCTCTTCGCGGTACGCTCGTCTCTGTTCAAAATGAGTTCCCGCTATGCCTCTAATGAATCTCTCTAGGACCCTGAGCAAGGACCATTCAAATTGCTGATCATTGATTCGGTCACCGCTCTCTTTCGAACCGATTTCTCTGGAAGGTGCGCGACAGTCTCCATTTGAGATTGCGATCGGTGTCATGTCGAGACCTGGAGCCTAACGTTTGTGAATTTGAAGAGGAGAGCTGAGCGAGCGACAACAACGACTGAATCAGCACTTGATTCGATTAGTCAAGCATGCAGAGGTGAGAACTTCCCACAACAATATCTGATTGTATTTGCTACCCATCGATGTTGACAATTCTTTCTTCGACAGGAGTTCAACATCGCGGTGCTCGTCGTGAATCAAGTGATGGCGGACCCCGGTGCCAACGCAATGTTTGGCCCCGTTTTGAAACCTGTCGGTGGGTAATGAAAAGCTCAGCTGCCTTCTTCGTTTCTTGAGGAAACAAACTAACCAGCCAATTTGTTTGCTAAGGTGGCCACGTGATGTCACATGCAGTTCACACGCGGATCTTGGTATGTGTGTTTCTTTTTCTTCAAGTTGGTGTGAAGAAGCAACCTGACAGATGAGTGCCTCTGCAGATGAAGAAAGGCCGCGGAGACAACCGAATCTGGTAAGACCAAAGGAGCATTCGCGTTTCGTGAAGGCTGTCGGGGAGGCTCACACTTTTTTTGCAGCAAGGTGATCGATAGTCCGTGCATGCCGGAGGCTGAATGCACAATTCAACTATGCGCGGGTGGCGTTGCCGACGGAGAGGACTAGCCGGACAATGGTGGCACCAGCTCTCCTCAGTGAAACACAAATGCGTTCGTTCATGGGCAATTTTTATTGATAATAATTTACTTTCTTCGTTAAATATGAAGTCTATGAGATTGATGTAATGTATCTATCCTACATGAGAGGAGCGGCTGTGGAGTTCTTCTGTTGATCCAGTACGTACCACGTCGTGTTGTACGGGCAGCGGACGTGCGGGTTAATCCGCTCCACTCCGACGCGCAACTCGAACGGCAGCGATTCGATGTCTTCTTTCGGGATCAAAGGCAGGTTCTGACGCAAAGACTGCATTGCCAGGATAAGAAGGGTAGATGGCTGGTGCATCATCGTGAAGCGGAAGACATCGTTGTTTCGCTCGACGCCGTTGGAGCCACCGAAGATGAACATCTGGTCGTCGTGGATCACAGCGGTGTGGAAATCGCGCGCATCTGGCTGGCAGCCTTCTTCTTCTTCGAAAATACGCCATTCACCAGTCCTGACGTCCAGCTCACTGAGCTCGTTGCGTCGGGTTCCTGTGTCATCGCGACCGCCAAACATGACCAGGCGATTCGGAGCACCGTTCATCTGGGAAATGGTGTGCGCAATTCGAGACTTTGGAATATCGCCGCTGCACTCGAGGTCGAACCAGGTAAGCGTGTCGACGTCCAAGAAGTACGAGTCAATGGGGCCCTTTGGAGGATCGTACAGACCGCCGCCGATAACGTACATGCGGTTGTCAATCGCAGCCACTTGGTGCTTGTAGCGCGGACTCGGTCGCCGTCCATTCGTCTCTTCTTTCTTCCAGATCTTGGTCACCTCGTCGAAGACGTAAAGATCGTTCACGTAAACGTGCCCGGAAGTCCCTCCAAACAGGTACAGCTTGTTGTTGATGGCGCAGAGGCTCTGACCATACCCCGGCGGAGGCTGCGCGCCTTCCGCCTCGACAATTGTCCAGTTCTTCTCGCGGATGTTGAACTGCAGCAGCTTGCCCATGTTCGTTTGCCCCCAGTGCGGTCCCGATCCACCGAAAAGGTAGATTTTAGTCTTGTCCGTCGAGGCGCACCACGCGTGAGAAGCTCGTCCGTCTACACAGTCATTTTTCAGCACGCGAAATATCGTAAGCACATGAGCACCTCCTGCCAATCGCACAGTCATCATCACTTGCTCACCTGGGGAGATCCCGTTCGAGGTTTCAATGCGCGTCCAGTGGTGGCGGATGAGATCGAACGCGTAGATGTCGTTGTGGCAGTTCCCTTCGTTGTATCCGCCGAACACGTACATCACATCGCTCACTATGGACAGCAGCACAGACACAGAGGAGTGAGTTACAACGGCAGTCTCCCAGCGACGTTCACATCGTAGTGGCACGCACCAACAAGCGCCGAGTGGCCGCTGCGCACTGGGGGACGATTGCCTGACGTGGCCAGCTTGGCCCAGTTCGAGAGATCCGCTGTGAAAAAGACAAAGAGAGACAGCCACGAGGTGAGCAGAGCAGTTTTGCCACGCACAGCACCAGGAGGCTGCACTATCACGCACACGCACCTTGTTCTTCCTCGTCGTAGGAGAGCTCGGCGCTGAAGCCGAGGCGTCGCGCGAGCGGCGAGTTCGCCCAGCGCGGGCTGTTGCGGAAGAGCTTGAGCAGGTCGTCGAACATGTTGCGCGTGTGTGTCGCTGGACCGCTGCACGACGGGTTTCAATTTCGTCTCTGGCGAGTCCTGCGTGAGCCGCTCGCTTGTCCTGGCGGCTGCTGCTGGCCGCGCGCTCACTCGTTCGCTCCGCGTATTTCTGTTTGTGCGATCTGGCGATCGCGCTATTTTCGGCGGCGAAACCACTGCGACCACTCTCTCGCCTATTTAAAAACGGAGCCAAACCTGCTTTCTTGCTTTTGGATCTGGTGTTCTTCCACCAGATCGTACTGTATTTGCAAGTTCAACGTCGCCCCACATAAGTACGAATCCGACCCATACAAAAAGCTGCAGCTCCATCGAGAAGAGTTCAGTTCGGCTGGCTTAGAAGTCAGTCTCCAGCCTAAAGATATCGCAACTTCGAAGCCACGATGCACTCTCATGTGCGCGTGTTCTCGAATGAATGATGCCGATATCTTTTTTCTTGCTTCTGGATGTCTCGGCTGCTTGAGCTTGAGTGGTGTGGAATGCGAGATCTGAGTGAATGTCCTTTTGCGATCCAAGCGCCTCGCTCGAAGCGACGTCGAGTCAGAATGCGGGACCGACGTTGAACTTCTGGAGCGCTTTCGTGCAAATGGCGATACGGCGCGTCTCGATGTGGTTCTACCGACACGTTAATCTGTAAAGAGACTTTCGCTGTGCTGGCTCTCAATCAAACCGCGCCAGTCCTTTTTTGCATTGGTGCTTCTGGTGGTGGGACTGTCGTTGAGCTCGTTGGTGCAGCAAGAATGAATCTCCAGCCTCCACGTCGCCCGAGTCACGCGGGATGCGCCAGCTTGTTTTTCACCGTCACCATCCAGCACCATCTCAATATGCAACCTGCAGTCGCCGTCCACTTGGCCTGATGCTCTCTCTCCACGCGCGCATTCAGAAGGAACCTCTCAACGAGGAGAGGTGAGCGATTGGGAATGAAAGGAAGCGCCTGATGGTGGTGGGTCCATGCTCAGCGAACATCAAACACGGAAAGCGCCGTAGATTTTCGAACGAACTCGCAGCTCAACGATCGCCCACTCTTTGACCGGCCAAACTGTCTCCTCCATGCACGCATTCAGCTGGTCCCACGCAGAACCGGGACCAATTCCTAGGTACACTGGTATTTTTCAGGCTAATGACAGCTTTTGATTGGCCAACGTCCAGAATCGGACATGGCTCATACATTTTGCCGTTTGCTGTCCGATGGAGTAGAGAATTTAAATCGTCGGACAGGAGAGATTCAGGGATCGAGATTATCACTTGCGCTCACTATTGATATTCATTACGAGAGTTTCGTCCTGTCCAATTTCTCAAACTCGCAATGGCTAGAGCTACCGTGTAGTGGCTAGCGCTACCGCGCGGCTGTATTTTTCAAGATATTTTTGCTGACATCATTCGCAAACGAGCTCTTATTCGCGAGAGTCAGTTCATGTTTGCAGAAACGAATTGCACAACGGTGAATCAGAAACCTTGTAGCTGAAAAAGCACCGCGCTGCACGGCGAGGACCCCGCCACACACACCTTCTTCACACCCCACAGATCTTACAAGAGCCCACAATGCTGGCGCCGACCCGGATAAGCCGCCGCCGTTTGAACAGCATGGGCAACAAACGATTTGCAGCGAATCTCCCTCAGGCTGCATGCGCGCCGCGTGTCACCTTCGGCGTGCTAACCATCCTCGATTTTAAGCTGGGTCGCGCAGCGCCGGGCCAGCGTGTCAGCTTGTATGGCTGTTTCTATGGGTGCGATAGATCGCGACTCGTTTCTGTGCGTGCGTTGGCAACACGATCGGCCCCTCCTCCTCGTCGTCGGCGGCACTTCCTCGCTGCTTGAGCGCTTGCCTTCTGCTCCCGTCTGCCTCGCGCTTGCTCGCTGCGAACCACTCGACGTGAGCCTCACTCCACTTCTCACCCTCTCTCGTCAGGAAGTATTTCGCCATGAAGACCTTCGCTCGCCTCGCCCTCTGCGCCGTCGCCTGCGCCGCGATCTCCGGCCTCAGCGCTGCCGAAGAAGTCATCCCTCGCAGTGGCTGCTTCGGAGGCGATGACGCGACGCCAGCGCCAGTCACGCCTGCGCCAGTCACCCCAGCGCCAGTGACGCCTGCGCCAGTCACGCCTGCTCCAGTGACACCTGCTCCGGTCACCCCAGTCCCAGTTACGCCAGTGACGCCTGCGCCAGTCACCCCAGCGCCAGTCACCCCAGCGCCAGTGACGCCTGCGCCAGTGACGCCTGCTCCGGCCACCCCGGCTCCAGTCACGCCTGCTCCGGTCACCCCGGCTCCAGTGACCCCAGCTCCAGTCACGCCTGCCCCTGTGACCCCAGCGCCAACTCCGGTCTCGTACGACCAAGACACTGTCTACGACTCGTGGGACAACGACTGCCACGGACAGATCATCAGCAAGACAACGCCGCTCACGGACGCGGCCTGCTTGAGCTCGTTCACGTTCCTCTCCGGCACGACCAAGTTCTACGCATGCTTCACGTGCCCATCGCCGAGCAAGTTCGTTCTGGACCTCGACACCGTGCCATTCATCATGTGCAACGACAAACCGATGTGCTCCCGCTTCTACTGGTACGGCTACGTGACTCCACGTGACCTCAAGTGCGTGGTCCAGAACAACGGCAAGTCGAACATCGAGAAGGACTGTGGCCTCAGCGACAACTAAGACGATTCCGTCGAAATGGCGGTGCGCATGTGTGTTCAATCGTCATCACTTTCACACAAACGCCTTCGCCTCTCAAAGACGTTTCGTGTCATGAGAGCGCAACGGGTCGAGCCGAAAGACAGGACGCCGACTCGGTGTGAGCTGCCTCGTGGTGATTTTTGAATTGAAGACAGTATTTTCTATTCAATGCAAAGTGCTTTCGTGATCCAACTTTGTGCAATCTCTGTGCGTTTATCGATAGTGGCAGACAGCAGACGGCAAGTTATCACGAGCTGCTTCAACTGGTGATGCTGGTCACTGATGATGAGCTACTAATTAATGCCCGACTAAGATCATGCTTCACGACCGATCTCTGATTAACACAGAGCGACTTTCGTAACGCTGGATGAGATTCGATTGTTGCTGCTAGAAGCGAAATGACCCAACCGAAGGCGCCAAGCTCACTTTGCTTTGCGTGCTCGCTCACGAGATGGCCGAGTCTCCAGAAACACGCAGTGAGCTATTTGGTAAAGAGAAGCAAACGGCTTCTCACGCATCTCGTCTCTATTCGAGCGTAACAAAAGCCATGTGCTGGCTTCACATGAGCATGCTCAGTGATAAAGGAGTCAAAAGCCACTTCTCCTGTTCTAACGGGCGACTTTTTTGATAGCGAGGCAAGTCAATCCAGGGGTCAAAACTCAAAAAGGACTTTTGCCCTTTTCGACTTTTGATCCTTTTCGACTTTGCTTCAATTTCCGCGATTCGAATGGATCACGAGAGGAGCAAACCGAACGGCAAGACGCTGCGCACGCGGCTGCAGCGGCAGCTGGAGTTCTACCTGAGCGCGAGCAACCTGCGCCAGGACAAGTTCCTGCAGCAGAGCATGGACGCACAGGGCTTCGTCCCCATCGCGCTCTTCCTCGCATTCAACAAGTGCGTGACAGACGTGTCATGCTTCATCCAAGCCTCTTCGTGCGGATAAAACTAACGTCAATCGATTGCTTGCTTGGTTGACAACTGCAGGCTGAAGGCGATGAAGGCGACGGAGAAGATGATCCGAGACGCGGTGGCAAAGTCGTCGCTCATCCGCATCAGCGCCGACCAAAGCGCGATCGCACCCGTCGAGCTGCCATTCGACACGGAGGATACGAGCCAAGGTGCGCTGGACTGACAAACGCAGCTCATGTGCTAAAGATGCCGTCTCTCATTCTCTTGGTGTGCTTGCTGTTCTGACAACAGAGCGAACCGTGTACATTGAGAACTTTGGCGTGGAAGACGACCACGACTCGCTGCGCAAGCGGCTCTCCAAATTCGGCAAGGCAAGTGGAGGAGCTCATGGCGAGAGCCCCACGTTGCATCACGTCTTATTTTCTGACTGGCTGTTGTGTCTGTATGCTGCAGGTGAACCTGGTGAGCATGCCACGCTTTCCCCAGAGCAAGCGGTTCAAAGGGTTTGCGTTTGTGGAGTTCGCTTCCACCCAAGCTGCAGAGGCAGTCATCACTGCCGCTCTCGCGATGGATCCAGAGCTTCAGGGCGTGCGCGCGATGTCCAAAGTGCAGTGGCAGGAGCTGAAGCAGCAACTGAAGGAGCAACTGGCATCCGCAGCACCACAGGGAGCTCAAGTGGAAGATCGTGAGGTAGCAAGTGGCACAAGAAGAGCGAGTGTGGAGTCGCATGGGGAGGAAGATGGCGAGCCAAAGGCGGATCACAAGCGTGCCAGTGCGCCAAAGAAGAGGAAAAATGGTCACATACACTTTGCTGCGGACGAGGACGAAGACGAATTAGCTCAGCAGCAGTCGGAAGTGCAGGACGTAACCAAGAAGATGAAAGTGCTGTGAGTGAAATCGTCATGCAAGTGGTTCTCTAAACGTAAAGTGAACGAAAATGCCCAGAAAGGTTCACTTTCTTCCATCCATTTCATTTCAGAAGAAAACGCAAAAAAGCTCGCGAAGCGACACAAGGATCCGTTCGTGACAACAACTCAATTCCCACCGAACACCGTCACCGCCATGCACGCCACAGGACTCGTGCTCTGCGCAGCCGCCTGCGCGACGCTCGCTCGTGCCCAACCAATCTTTGACAGCGCCGACTTGGAGGCCGAGCACGACGTGTTCACGCCCGAGCCAGAGCGCCTCTTCATGCCATCCTACGTCTCTGGGTGGACAACGCTTACATCCCCAACGTCCCAGCCACGTGCAGCGGCGCCGTCGCGGGCTTTGCTGACAAGCCGCTCGCCGACAGCGACTGCCTGGCGCCGTTCCAGTTCCTGCTGGAGCGAGGGACAAAGTGCGCCACGGGTGCTGCAAGTGCGGCGGCGCGTTCCAAGGCACGCCGACCGCGGTGCCCTACGCCACGTGCGACGGCAGACCCATCTGCTCGGGCTTCTCGCTCGCGTACTACCGCTGCTTCCTCAAGAACAACACGGCGAGCGACATGTTTGCTTGCCTCATGGGTATCGACTTCCAAGCAAACAGGTAGGGGAGGAGGCACTGCTTGCAGTGAGGTGAGAGCAGATCAGGCTCATAATGCCGTACAATAACATGAGATGCGTGTTCACAAAACAGTTTACCAGACGTCACGAATACCGTGATTGCACAGGTCACCTGTCCGCCGACTAAATGCGGAAGGCGGCGGATTCGATGTGCTCCAGATCGTAGATCTCGGCGATCTTCCGCATCATCTCCTTGCGGCTCGTGCTCGTCGGGTTGTCGAATAGGAGGTCGTAGAGCGAGCTAAGGTTGAACACGACCACTGCGTTCAAGAAGCGCGCTGGATCGCTCCGGATCATGCGCTCGAGGGCCGCCACGGCGCCTTTCACGTCGCAGCAGTAGAGCGCGCAGATCGCGTAGTTGTTGACGGCGGCGCACACCAAGTCCTCCTCCAGAAAGAGCGTCTCGTCACTGTCGCTTTCCACAGAAGCCACGCGCGAGACCTCCAGGTGGAGCACCGAGTCGAACGCGCTGAGCGCCTCCTGGAGTTTATTCTGGGCAAACAGCAACAAGCCGTCGTTCAGGAGCAGCCGGCCTTCAAACTGCGCTCCGCCTGCGGTCGTGGAGCTGGTGCCTTCCGCCAGAGTACGAGCCAAACTAAAGAGCTTCTCGGCGCTCGAGAGATCCCCCATCTGCAAGTGCACGCGGCCCAGCCGAGACATGACGACGACTTGCTCCTCCACCGACAGGCTGTCAACCTACAAATCGTCAGTGCAAATACACAGCATAAATGATTAAATGACGCACAACAATCAGCTAACGAGTGCAAGAGCACAATCTGCGGACGTACATCGATGGTGGAGCAGACGCGAAGGGCCAACGCGAACTTCTGCTGGTGCAGCAGGTGGTTTACGAGCGTAAACTGCACGATGCGCAGCCACTTGGCCGCGCTCACCAGCGTCACACCGAGCAGCTCGACTGTCATGGACTCTGCAATCGCATTTCGAAGCTGCGCGACCAGCTGGAACAGCTTCTTCTCATGGTCTGCGAGGTTCCCCTTGCACTTACTTAGCAGCGCCTCGAGCAAGCGCAGTCGGATGAGAACGAACGCGTCGCCGCTGCCGTCGTTCGTGCTCGAGTACTGCGGGTCGTTCAGGTCACCGATCTGGTGCAGGACGCTCGTCGCGTTGTCGTAGTGGCCGTCCTTGATCAGTCCGGCGAGCCACCAGGACTTGATCTCTAGCGTCAGCCTCGGCTCGTTCGCCGGGTTCTGCAGCATCGAAAGCGACTTCTTTGTGAGCGTCTTCCAGCGCTTTTGCCTGTAGAGTCCCTCCAAGCTGGACACAGTATCCGGAATGTCAGCGAGCATCAGCTTGGTCGGCGGACCTGTCGCACGCGCACTCGCATGGTCGTCAACAGCCATTCGCATGAACTCGTCCAGAAGGTCGTCCACGGATCTCGCCTCCACGTGAATTCGCTGTGGTGGAGGCATCACGAGCGTGCCAGAGCTGCTCCATTGGCTGCTGCTGGCTCGCGACGGGGTTCCAGAAGGCGTGGCGGTAGTGGCACTGGCGGTGCGCGGGTCCGGCGCAGCACTCGGTACCGAGCGAAACGATTGCGATCGGGTCGGGTCAGCGTACCCTAGGAATGGAGCAGCTGGGGGTGGTGGTGCTCCGAACGATCGAGGCGGCTGGTCGTCACGCGCAGACTGCGCTGGAGCTTGCCCGTACGAGAAGCTTTGCGACGACCGAACTGGCGCGGTGGTATTTCCAATCGGTGTCGTCGGAACGGTGTTTCCGGGCACTGCTCGATCCATGCTGCCGAAGAGGTTATCGTAGCTGCTCTTCTGGCTGAGCCTGCCGGGGGGAGTCGGCGCAGCCGGAACGCCAAAGAGACTCTCGGCTGGCGGTCGTGCGAACAAGTCGAGCGACGGTGCGTTGGAGCTTTGCACCTGGAATGGTGGGAGCGGGTCCGAGTTACCAAAGAGATCTGCTGAGACCCCGTACGACGACTGGTTCTCCTGCTGCTGCTGATAGTGACTCTGCGGCGGCGACAGGAAAGTCGCACCTGGCGGGTGATTCGATGGGGCTTGCGGGCAGTCCGTGGGTGAAGGGAAGAGAAGCGTTTGGCTGTTGGTTGACTCGGGATTCTGTCGGTCCAGAGGAGAGGGGGATCTGCGCTGCGGGACGAGCGGCGTGGCCAGCTGCGTGGGGGCCGTGCGCACTGCGACACCTGCGTGTGCAAGCGCGTGTTTCAGAGGATGATGATATTATCTCCACAAACGATAACTCTATTGACAAACGCGTCCCAAGTACCTGGGAATTGCCCTGGGACGCCGAAGCCAGGTCGCAGTTGGTTCACCATGGCGACGGGTCTACGCAGAAAAGTGCAATACCACGGGAGTGAGTGCGTCGAAAGCAAGTGGAACCAACAGACACGTACGCACATATAACTACCCGGAGGCGAATGGCGAGGACCGCGCGCTGAGCGGCGCAGCTGCCGCTGGTGGTGGTGTTGCTGCTGGCAGTGGTGGCAAGTGCGCATGCGGCGGCGGCGGGGGGAAGTTGAAGGACTGCGCGTGCTGCTGCTGCTGGTCCATGCCTGTCCTCTTCGAGTGAGAAAATAAGAAAGCGAGGGATAATTTCGTCATTTTTGTTGCTGATTTGATTTTTGTGTGAAATTCATCAATGTCAAGAAAAAGGTAAAAATTCACAAAAAAGTGGATGTCTTCATACAGTGCTGGCCATATTTATAAGACCATTGCGAACGCGAGCGCTGAGAGCGCAAAAGTTGATGAATGGAGCTGAAAACTGGGCACTTCACTCCCACACCAAATTTCTCCTTGTGGTGCGCGTTTCAGCTTCTAACAGTGAGAATTGACAGCGTAACAGAAAATAACGCTATTTGTGGGTGAACAAGTATAACACCGAGCTGGTAACATTGGTATTGTTTGATCTTAAAAGCAATTCAGTGGTTTCTAATACGGTGTCTTGCTTCCCTTGCACTCGAGAACAGCTGTGCATCTGTTGTTCATCGATTTAACCAATCTATCAGTGTATTCGGGGGATATTTCATCCCAAGCCCGGAAGACTGCGTTCTGGAGGTCGGTATTCGTCATGAACTGCTTCCCGCCTTCGTGCACACGGCGCGCGAGCATTTCCTAGATGTTCTCAACCGGGCCGAGGTCTGGAGAGAGCGCCGGTCACTTCATGATGCTCACGCCGCGTTCATCAAGCCACTGCGTCGTGAAGCGAGATCGGTGGATGGAGGCGTTGTCTTGCTGAAACGTGAAGCCTCCCGG
>JAADXK010000702.1:0-17032 GCA_023337805.1 Globisporangium barbulae | reverse complement strand
CTTCAGAATGCTGCTCAGGGGCCGCAAGAGCGCGCTGCAGTTCTGGCAGTCGGACGCCACGTTCTGGCCCGAGCTGCAGGCGATCGCGCTCCGAGTGTTCTCGATGGCGGTCTCGGCGCCGACTGCTGATACTGCGACTGCTACCTTGTAGGTGAAGAGTCTGTAGATCTAAATTGCCGCGGGAAACGCCATGAGCTGCTCGGACGAGTATCACACGTACAGTAGCGGCGGCGATTCCGTCTTACCGATGTTGTCTAACATCAAGTTTCCTGCCTCGCTGTAAAGCCATCGTGGAACTCTCATACACGCACGCACCACCCATGACAAGAGCAAGCAGCCGTAGCATTACTTGTGTCAATGCAAGTTCATTCACTGAGTAATTTGGACGCTTTGACTTCGAAATCGCCATGGAAATCAGTTTGGCTGGCTCCTGCAAGTAGCAGTATACTGAATCAAATGTTGAGGTCGTGCCGCGGTAGTTGCGTGTGGGTGAGATCGTACGAACCCGCTGCTCTACCCTCTTCTTTACTCATCCGACCAGTCTGAGGCTTCCGACATACTGAGCGAGTCTGCTCGGTCACGCAGCCCAACCATTTGCTACAACACAAGCAATCACACAAGATCGAAGAACTTCATGTCAGAAAGGAAACAATCGCCAAAGAGAGCTCATCAACTGTGTGATGCCTTACCGTCTCGAACGCCATGAGTGGCGCTTTCGGCTCTTCTGCCTTTGGCGGTGGAGGCGCTGGACGCTGCGGTGCTCCTCCTGGTTTATTCCCTTCGGCGTCTTGTTTCTTCTTAATGTTGCGGATCTGAGCCAAGAAATCGTTCTGCACGATAGAAAACAAATGACACAACGAGAACCCATTAGAGCCCAGCAACGCACAATACTTTATGAAAAAAACAACGCTCAATTGACGAACTTCGTCTTCGTTCGACGCCTTGTCCATGTCCGAGTCGTCGCCGTGGTCGTCGACGCTTCCGTCATCCGACATCTCAACCGATGGCAGGCGCTTCCTCCGGTCGCTCTCAGATGCTGGTGGCGGTGGAGGTGGCGGTGGTGGCTGAGCAGCAGTTGTTGGCGCAGTGACCTCCTTCGCAGTCAGCACCGGCACTTGCTTGGCAAACCGCTCGCGGTCGCGCTTCTGCTCCAGCTGGTCCTGCTTACCACTGATCGCGGCCTGTCGGCGGAGCATTCGCTGCTTCATCTCATCTGCAATCGAAAGAGGTTTACTCGAAGATGCCTGAGGAGAGCAAAAGGAGAGCGTGAGATCACTATAATATAATATGAACACCATGCATCAACAAATAAACAACAACGCACCCCTGGCTTGTCAATCGGATCAGCCTTCTTTTCGCCAGGGTTCACCTGTAGAAGAAGCGTGAGTAGGCAGAGAGGTCGTCAGTCTCAAACTTCTTCTATTGGCCTATGCCGACATTGCAATCAAAAAGCCATCACGCACCTTTCGCAACTTCATGCCCGGGTTTCGGATCTGGTCGAGAAGACTCGCCACTGGGTTCTGCTCCACGGCTGCCGGCGGTGGAGGCGCATCCTAGACATCGTCAGCATCACATATTCACACACACACAGATTAACACTCGGATACACTCAACATTGGAAGCTACACACCACATCCGTCATTGGCTTTGTGCGAGTTGAACATACCTCCTGAGGTGCAGCTGCTGCTGGTGGTGGTGGAGGAGCGTCGTCGTCCTGATCATAGCTCATTGGCGGAGGCGGCGGCGGTGGCGCCGAGTCGTCATCACCAAAGTTGCTGCTCGGAGGTGGTGGTGGTGGCGGCGGGACGTCGCTCTTTGAGAAATCCACGTTCAGCCCTGGCGGCGGTGGTGGTGGAGGCCCGTCGACCGGTCCGATCTGGAAATTCTGCTGCGAAGGCTCGAGTGCTACTGGCGCGTCCGAGAAATCCGCCACGGGAGGGAGATCCGGTAGCGCTTTGTTCTGGAAAAGCGACGGCGCAATCGACGCGTTCACCCCGCCTTCGTAGATGTATTCAGCAATACCAGCAAGTGGCAAGTTTGCAGGCAGTTTCTTGGAGAGCTCTTCGATCGCACCAAGCGACGGGTGGAAATCGTAATTGAGCCCCGACACGCTTGGCTAGATAGAGTTCAACACACAGCGACACGAACAAGTAAGTGAGGCTCACAACCGCTCAGATTTTCAATGACCCATTCATCGTACGAAGAAAACGTACCAGCTCATCACCATCACGGAGCGTCTTTGGCGCCGTTGCGAGCTCTTTTCGCTTCTCTTCGTCTTCTTCGTAGTCGGTGCCGAGCAGGTTGTCCCAGGAAGTGTACTGTACAATCAACACGACAACACAAGTGAGCATGCGTCGCTTGTTGTGAATAGCCACTCGCCATTAACTGGATTTGCGTATTGCGCACCTTCTGGTATGGGTTCTCTCCCGAGTTGAACAGCAACACGCTGCCCACAGACGGGATGTACTCGGGCAGGCGTCCGAGGCCTTCAAGCGCCATGTCCACTTCTGCGCGCTGCGTTTCCTGGTACGGGTTCACTTTCTCGTACAGCTCCACGACATCCGTCATGATCTGACCACGCTGCGCTGGAGGCAAAGGGTCCTGTTAAACAAAGAAATCAACAAGCGCAAGTGTTAGGTACTGCGCTGTATGTAAAGAAACAAACGCTGGTGGTGCCGTGACGGTATACCGCTGGCAAAAAGTGCGTGTCTTCGTCGGCATCGGGTACAATGATCGGTCCATCGGCGTACGGCTTGTCGTGGAAGAGCGTCTTCGTGGGCAGCAGCACTAACATTTACAATAACACGTCAGCTGCACACATACACACGCGAATCGAAGCAAAAGCAAAACGTGCACCTTTGGGGGCCGGGTACTTGGACGTGGAGAAGACCGTCGTGGGCTTGTTAGATGTGCGGCGCTCTGTGACCTTGTTTACCTTGGCCTGACAGACGCGGATGCGCTGGTCGATCGCCGCTACGCGGTCCTTCTCGAGCCCCACCTTGTGCACGAGCCGGTTGAAGATGTCGCCCACGACCGCGTCCAGCTGCGAGAGCTGCTTGATCACGTCCTTGGCCACGAACTGCGGCCGCAGGTCCTCGTACACGCGCTCGATCGCGTACACCTGGGTCGTCTGCATCGCTCACTCGCTCGCTGCACGAGGGGCCTCAGATGCACACACACGCGTTCTCTTCTCTGCTTCTCTTGCCTGAACGCGAATTCACAAATTTCTGACTTCAAAAATGACAAAACGAGCTTTTGTGTGAGGAGCTGATGTCCGAAATGCTTTGTGAAGAAACATATTTCAAGTTCCGAAAACGCATTCTTTTTATTCTTTTTGATAGTTTAATCAAATCACTCCATGAGCAGAAAATCGAGTCGAAGGGCCAAATAGACGGAGCCTTGCAAAAGCATAGATAGACAACTTCAAGGCAGCCTCAAGAGATTCCTGACGCGAATACGACAAATGTACTTTTTTGTCGTCATCGCGCTTTTCCACCTTTGCGGCATGCTAATCCAAGCTGCTCACGCACTCACTCCGTTCTCCATTATCGAGGCGCACTCGTTCTTCTTGCTCTACAAGTGAGTTATCAATGTTGAGGTAATAATGAGCGGAGAGGCACGCGACCATACGATAGAGATCAGCTCTGCCATGGCGGAAAGTCGCTGTGCTTGTCTTGTTCGTTGCTCACCTTCAATCGCGCCGCAAATGACGATGGGACGATTTCTGTGTGACTCCAGTATGTACGAATGATCTCAGAGTCACACCCTCCCAGCCTTCGGCCATAAAGCTGATTGCGCTCAGCATGTCGATGTGTTTGGTCTTGTTTTTTTCACATATCCCCGAGATGCCACTTGATAAAGCGTTTGCAGTTGTCAGCTTTGAAGTTGCGTGTGATGCCGGTGTCGAGAGCTGGAGATGAGAGGTGGTACGCAGTGACATGAAGAGGAGACGGACATTCGTATGCTCTATTTCGCTGTGGCTTAAAGCATCGTACAGCAGCAGTAGCACCTTACGTGTATTGTCGCATCATAGGTTTGTAGGCAAGCTTAGTAAATAAAGCGCCCCATCAACACGGTCTTGTTCCAGAAGTAGTCCACCAGGAGCTATTTGACATCAATGCTTTGAAGATCGTGGCGACCTGATTGTAAATGAGGGCGAATCTGTGCTTCTCGGTATCTTCTAAGTTGCATCGCAGGCTGGCTGGCGAGGATCAAGGCCACAAGATTTGGCTAAGCAGCAGTCGGAAGAAGAGCACCGTCTCGTCAAAGCTAGGAGGCCCTTGGGGTCGTACGCTTCGATAATGCCGGCGAGCGTCTTGCGCTTGCTAGAGAGAGCGTCGAGGTTGGTTGAAGCGGATTCTCCGTACCGAGCCACGTGCTTGAGTACGGAGAGCTCAATGTGGATCCGCTGCTGGCTGAGCTCGAGCCACCAGAAGCCGGACTGTTCGCTCCAGGCGAGGCTACTAGTTGCTGGGAGGGAGTATACGACGGGATGCTCATCTTTCCACGTATGCCTCCCTGCTCAGACTTTGTCAGAGGTACGTGTGTGTGCACGCCCTGTGTGCTCACTCCCATCAGCCTCACCCGTTAGACAGGCTGTGTGGATATATATATGTGGAGCAGAAGTGCCATTAAACAACTGCGTGTAGATATTCACGCACCATGTGGTAAGTTTACTCATGTTAACGGATAATGAATGCTGTGTTGCTGTTTCTAACCTATTGTTTGTCTGTGTTCTTGCTCTTAGATCGCGAGGGCCATTATCGAAACAGCGGTTCAGCTGCGCACTCAGAGCTCTCCAGTAGAGTCCGACTTCTGACGGACGAATCCTGGGCGGTGAAGAGCTGCAGCCAAGTCCGTGCCCTCCACGCGACTGGCATTGATGTGCGCTTTTCGCACTGCATCATGCGCAACAAGTTCTGTCTTGTTGACGGGCTCATTGATCTGACAGGTAATGTGGATGTTGTTGCATATTGTTAAACAAAAGAGCTTTGACTTGTGATAGACGCATTACAGTACTTTTTGGCTTTTGACTTCAGGGTCGCTCAACTACAGCCAGCGGGGGGCGACCAACAACAACGAGCGTGTGGATATTTTCCGTGGTCCGGGTGGGCCAGTCGCCCACGGCGCGACGCTGTTTGCGCAGCTCTGGGCTCAAGCTACATAGCCGTCAGAGAAAGAGTATGGTTAAACGAGGTGTTCATATGCTAGTTCATATGGCATCGCATCTAATTACATGTTTGCATTCCTATGTCTCTTTTGTTAGGTTCTCGATGGCTGCGTGTGCCAGATCGGAAGAAGAGCGACTTCCTGAAGATCTGGTCCGCCGATCGCGGACCGCAAGACGCACTTCGACCGCGATGGCAGCGCGACCAACAACAACAAAAATCCAAGAAAAACAAGCAAAAAAGCGCAGGCCTGGACCCACACGCGATTCATTTACATGGATTTCCCTACAGCTCCCTCGCTATCAGCCACGTCGTTCGATATCTGCTACGAGCAATGGAACGCACGTCGAGGGCTGTAGCTTGAACGCGACCTCGTGAGCCGCTACATCACTCTCCGGCAGCCAGTAAACCCTGATCCAGTGGCAAGCACTTCGTCTGTAAGTGAACACTGTGCTGTATATCCGCGACTGCTCTTGTCACTTGCTATTAGCTCTGACCAAAGCGCACTGTTTCGTCTGTTTACCTTCTCGGTCGACCGATT
This sequence comes from Globisporangium barbulae, assembly GCA_023337805.1. Lineage (NCBI taxonomy): Eukaryota > Oomycota > Peronosporomycetes > Pythiales > Pythiaceae > Globisporangium > Globisporangium barbulae. Next base: position 11,323 of record JAADXK010000702.1, on the reverse strand, counting down.
CGATCCCGATACTGGTGCACTTTCTGGAGCCAAGCACGAAAATTCTTGATAATCTCGACCTATCTCACCAGCATCCCTCTTTTCGACAACAGTGTATACCAACATGTGATGAAGTGCCAAGAAAGATTCTCTCGCACGATCCGTCCCCAAGTTCCACCCAGTCGCACCACGGTGCCACAGGGAAGATCCAGTTCCCTCGGCTCAACTCATCCACCTGTGTTAGAGAAATGAGGCCAAGATTGAGGTTGTCGGCACGGGGTGTGGACCAGAAAACACCAGGAAGTTGCAGGATGAGGGTGGTTGACTATCACTGAGTGATCAGAAGACCACTAAATCATTAGGCACCCTGTTGATTCCTTAAAGATCTTCGCGGCGGACGAAGTCTCTCCACCCACAAGCTTCCTCGCGTCAACTTCTGCGGGCACCTGGGAAGACTGCGGGAAAACCTGGGAACTCTGGGACCACCCTGGGTCGATCCCTGGAAACCCCGAAAGTGAAGCGGGAAGGGATGAAGAGGATGCGTTCAAGGTCCAACCTCGAGTCACTCCCGCGGACATCTGACTCGAATCCACTCAAACTACGATCACCTTCGACACCAAGGACGCTTTTCGTCACCAAGCCTCGCTCCTAGACTCAAAGGATTGGTGCTGTTTATAACATGTTAATATACTTTTCAATTTGCCAGCAAGTGAGTGAGCAAGCTCCCAATTCTCCGGTTCGACTTCGTCTCCCTCAGAGACGGTGGTGAGTATCAGTGAAGCCGCGTGGGTCTCGTGTGCCAGGTGAGTAGAGGTGTGAAAACCCCAAGCCAGTCTATATACGTCTCGATTGCCTTTGTGCGCGGAAAGGACCAATTGTGATATACATTTCATATATATACAAGTGTGATGAAATTCTGCGACTGCCAAGTGAGACTGAGCTGAAAAGCGGTCATCATTTAGTCAAAGAATAGAGAGGCGTCCCGAGAAAGAGAAAGTGTCAGGGAAGTCCTATCTGGGTGTACCTGAGTGCAAAAACCGCCACACCCTGGGAATCCCCGGAAGTGAGAAAGAGAAAGAAGTGACCCGAATTGCCCTCCGACTGCAGGTTGAGAATATCCCTAGCAGTCAATCGTCCGAAGGGTAACAAGCCCCTAGTTGACATCCCCATCTTGTCTATTTGGCAATTGACCCCAGGTCTCAGGTTAAGCACCCTGATTGACCAACCGTCCCCGGACCCTCCAGGTGTCCAAGGTTGACGTGATCCCCGGGTAGTGCACAGCGACACCCCGGGTGAGAAAGCTATCGCCTGAAAGGTCTTGGATCTAGACCGAAAACAAAAGGATTATCAAGCGATTGCTGCATTTGAGTGTGTTGTCCCTAATTAGTCTGGACGTTGTGAGTGACTCCCAGGTTCTTGCCTGAGTATTGCTTAGATTGAAAGAACTAAAGGGTACACAGTGTGAGGTATTTGACCCATTCTTGATCTTCTGGATAGAGCCCCACCCTTGGCTTGTATTCTGGGAGGTCTGAACCATCTATTGCTACAAAGGATTCGAATCTCGGAACCTAGGAGTACGCGCACACCACCAGGAAGCGGATAAAACGCATCCACATCATCACAGACGACAAAGGTGATCCTCACGCTCTTTCACCAGTGCGACTCCTCACTGTACATCATAAAGGCCGCCTGCTCGCTCTTCATCCTCTTGGCCGTGCTATTCTCCATCAAATCGCCGTCGCTGCACCCTTTGCTGATCGAGAACTACGTTGTGGCGTTCGAGCACCTGATCTCGCAGAAGCCCTTGCTGCAGCTCTTGACCATCTCGCTGCGCAGCACGACGCTGAACAAGTGGTTGAACGCGACGTGTTTCACTCAACGCTACGAGCATTCGAGTGCTATTGAACATGGTGGAGACGGCGGCACATCTGACACAGCAAGGGCTTGGGCGAAGGGTGTACTGGCGCTCACGTACAGTCTCCAGGTCAATCTTCGCGTTCGCCACGCGATGACAGTCGCGGGCAAAAAGATTAGCGCGCTGTTGAGCGACGTGTACCCTGCGACTGGCAATGTGTGTCTCTTGTACGATCTCAACACATTGCAACATGCTGCGTGAGGTACAGGCGAACAGTGGTGAGGGCCAGGTGTTTGAATTCGTGGCGCCGACGCTGCTGCGCCTGCTGATTGAGGGATTTACCCACCGAGTCAGTCCGATCACGCTGCTGTTTCCGTCTTCAATTGGCGATCGGAGCGACTTGGATCAGGTTTGGCTCCGAAAGCGTGAGTAGCTCTTGCAGACGTTCGAGCTCATTGTGAGTCACGCACTGAGCTCTGAGTGTGAACTCAGATTTGCAAACTTAATATAGCCACCTTCCTGTTTATGTCCCCAACAATTTTGCACGCCATGTTCATTCACCTCGAGAAATGAGTTCAATAGAATCAGGTGAGTATCTTTCGTGAGTAACAGTCATTTCAAAATATTTAGTTCTGAAAAGGACATGTAGCAATAATATATAGGTGTTTCAGTCACGTAATACGGTACACCGAAAACAGATCCACCTGCTGTTTTTTGGAGAAAGCGCGCCCACCAAAACCCAAGCGCATTCGCATTAGCGGCAGTTCGCCTCTCCCTCCCTCCCATCGCGAGCGATCTGCACGGCCACCCGCTTGCGCTCGCTCTCTCCATCGAACGCCCACTTCCGAACGCAGTGCGTGCCCCAAGCACCCACCTGTGCTCTCTCCATCCACACTCACGCACGCGCGCGTCTTCACACACACGAGAGAGAGTCCGATGGTCGCGAACCGCCGCCCCGCCGAGATCCAGGCCGAGGTGCCGACGTCCGTGTACGCGCTCGACCTCACGCGGCTCAGCGAGCTGCTCTCGATCCGAGAGGATGAGCTCGTTTCGGGCTTCCAGAGCAACCCGACGGCCTCGGATATGCACGGCGTGATCGTGGACGCCGGCGAGGACGTGCCGTTCGAAACCGTGGGCCTCGTCGGCGGTGGTGCTACGGCCGATACCCCACTCGACGACATTGCGTCGTACATCAACATCAAGATCCGTGGCGAGGACGACGATGAGGAGGTGTATGACAAGAAGCCACCGTCGTCACAGGAGCGCAAGGTCGTGCGCCAGGTGCTGCTCACGGCCGCGGTGCGCAAGTCGAGTCTCGACGCGAACGGCACCCCGAAATGCCTCATCCAGCTCGGCTCGCAGCCAATCATCGGTCACATCCTCACGCAACTCTTCGCTGCGGGCATCGAGCGCGTAGTGATCGCGGTCGCGGCCGCGGGGCCGCAGATCATGGCGGTCGTCAAGCAGACACCGTTCTTCACCAAGATGCAGATCGAGTTCCTGAACCTGGGCGAGAACTACAGTGACGGCCACGCGCGCTCGATTCTCTCGGCGCGTGGCATGTTTCCGAAAGGTCCGTTCCTGATCCACACGGCGGACCACATCTTCGACAAGTCGATCATCTCCAAGATCACTAACTTCCAGCTCAACGACGCAGTTACGTGTGTGCTCGTGGAGACCGACGTCGCGGGGCTCACGGGTCTCCCACCGACCGCCGTGCGCGTGCAGCTCGGCAAGGAGAACGTGACGCGCATCGGGCGCGATTTGGCGCAGTACGACGGCTTTGATGCCGGCCTCTTCGTGAGCTCGGTCGCGATCTTCGACGCGCTACAGGACCTCGCGGCCAAGAAGCGCTACTTCTCGCTCGCTGAGGCGCTGAGCTTCTTCACAAAGTTCAACAAGCTCACGTACCTCCCGACAGCCGGCGAGACGTGGTTCAGCATCGAGACGCAGGAGCAGCTCGCATACACGAAAGACAGCGACGGCGTCGCCATGCTCTCGCCGTGGACGGTCTTTCTGGCGTCCACGCCGCAGACGCTCAACGACCCGTCGCTCACGAAGAACGTCGTTATCGGTGTGTCAGCGCCCGACCAGGAGGCGTCGTTGCGTGTGGCTGGCAACACGGACGCGTCCAAACTCTTTGAGGGTTTCATCATCGGCGTGGACAATGCGGACCAGCGCGGTGGCGACAGCAACGGCACGACCATGAGTGACTACGAGGCCATGATGGAGTCGGACACGCGTCCACTGCTGGCACTGGGTCTACGCAATTCGACTTTCCTTTCCTCGTCGCGCTCACGACTGTCTCGCCACGGGTCGTTCATCAGCGGCTCGAATGGCTTCGACGACTCGTTCGTGCTCTCTTTTCCCATGGATGACGAGGCCTCCAAGACGATCGAGAACATCTCGGCGAGCCGCCACGCGTACTTGATCGAGATGAGTGGGACGCTGGACCCGTCGACGCCTGCGAGTGGCGGCGGCGCGCAGTACATGCTCGCTGTGCCTGGCAAGGAACACGCAACGCCCAAGCCGTCCCGTCGTGAGCGTCGCACCAACATCCTGCCGTCCGACATCACGGACATCTCGCTCGAGACGCGTGGGTACGATGACAACCTGGAAGTGACGGTCGTCGTGCACCGCCAGGTGCCGCTCATCGGCTACTTGCTGTTGCTCGCGAGCCTCATCACGATCTCATCCGTGGGCGTGGCGCTGGACATGGAGGACGACGTCGCGCCGCTGCTCAAGCTCTTCTGGCGCAACTCAGCGACATCACTGACTACGCTCCCGCTAGCGTTCTACGCGATCCGCAAGAACGGCTCTCCGCCGCTCAGCCGAGAGCTCGTGCTCACGATGCTGCTCACGGGCGCGTCCTACGCGTTCTACCTGGGCTCCTACGTCGTCTCGCTCTCGCTCACGTCCGTGGGCCACGCGACCCTCTTCAACAATGCGCACTCGCTGCTGCTGGTGTTCGTGAAGCTCTGCTTAGGGCAGCCCGTCGCGCTCTTTGAAGGGCTCGGTGCCGCGGTCGGCGTCGCCGGTGGCGCGGTAACCACCATGGACTCGACGGTTGCGGGCGCGAACATTGTGTCAGCGACCGCATTTGGCGACATTGTCGCGCTAATTGGCGCGTTCGGTGGCGCGACGTACTTCGTGCTGGCCAAGAAGCTGCGCGCCAAGATGGACCTGGTCGTGTTCATGTGCTCGCTGACCGCGACGTCGGCGACCGTTTTGCTGCTGACGATGCTGGCCATGGGCGAAGACATCGCGTTCTCGGCGGACGTGCACAACGGCATCATCGGCTGGATCAACCCACTTCCGAACCGACTGCTCATCGTGTGTTACCTGGTGTTCGTGTGCGACCTTGTGGGCACGATGGGGTACATCAGCGTGATGAAATACTTTGACCCGATCGTGATCTCGGTCGTGTGTCTGCTCGAGCCGATCGTGGCCACCGCCATGGGCATCGTCGTGGGCGTCGACGCCGTGCCGGGCTTCCTCACCTTTGTGGGCGCGACGCTCGTGATTGGCGGCACGTTCATGGTCATCACGACGCAAAACCAGAAGACCGAGCAGATCGACGCGACCGAGGCGATCAGGTCCGCGGCCAACGCCACGCCCAAGCCACTCTACAGCACGCGCGTGAAGCGACGGACCCTCAACTACGGCTCGGTTAATTAAACGAAAGACTACAACAGTAACTCTCCTGTCATGGTACTACTACTAACCTTTGGAACTGGTTCAAGCGTCTCCTTGTTTTCTTTCATTACTTGTTGGGTGAAGACGAGAATCGTCCTACCTTGTTTGACTGGGGTGCTGGAACTGTTGAGCTGGATATGCGCATGCCTATCACACTGAGTCCGTGACGAGCTCGACGACCACTTTCCCCATCGCGTGGCCCGCTTCCAGGTACTCCATGGCCGTGTCCGCCTTCTCGAACGGGTACACCTTGTCGATCACGGGGGTGATCACGTGCTGCTCGCACAACTGCTGGATCTCGTGCATCACAGCGCCGTCGCCGACTGCAAAGTAGTACTCGTAATGGATCTGCGCCTGATGCGCGTGCTTCACGACCGAGTGGCTCAGGCAGCCGAGGACGAAGCCCACAAAGCGGGAGACGCTGATGCCGTTCGCCTCGAGACCTCTCAGCACCTGCGGCGTCGGCGTCTCGGAAATCGAAACGACCGAGCCGTTCTTCGTCACGCACTCAAAGCACTTGCGGGTCTGTAACAAAGGAAATCAAAGGCAGAAAGAGAAATTGGTTGCGTCTAAGAAACCAATTTCCAGTCAAATAGCTCAACTTTCAGCATCATCGGTGTACGTACTTCGCTCGTGCAGTCGAGTGCGAAGTCGTACTCTGCGAGCTCGCGCTCGAACGCCTCGCGCGTGTAGTCGACCACTTCGTCTGTTAGTGGCACATGCAAGCATTAGCAGAATTAGGACAAACGAGGTCTCATGTGGCAATGAACACAATGTCAGTACGCACCGGCACCGAGGGATTTCATGCGCTCGATTTTCTTCGTGCTCGCTGTCGTCGCGACAGTCTTTGCCTGTGAGATGCAAATACGCATTGACAGCCAGTACTCGTCATCATTAAGAAGCTCAGAGGACCAAGATGAGAAGTTATGTTGCGCATGTACCTTGAACACTTTCTTCGCGACTTGGATTGCAATGGATCCGACTCCACCAGCGCTGCACATTAGTAGCATACGAAAGCGCATCAACATTTATCTCATCAGTTAGTTATCCCCGATCAGATATGCAGTATTCAAGTTGGCTGGACGACGCACCCGCCCGTGACCAGCACTTTCTTTTCTTCTTCCAGATTGCCCACTCGGAAGCTCATGAGTGCTGTCAGCGTCACAAGCGGCAGCGACGCTGCTTGGACATGTCTACATAACAAGCAAGCATTCGGATCACAGAGTGGAGTGTTAGTAGCGGAGTCCACTGGATACGAACAGGATAAATTGCTGAGGCGGTCGGTGTGTGTACGTGAGGTTCGTCGGTTTCAGTGCGATGTAGTCTTCGTGAACGCCTACGAGACTGGAAGTAGACAGCAGTAGCACAAGTGTTAGATGCTTACTCGCCATCGACTGATGTCCAAATTGGCGACACACGTACTCTGCTAGCGCGCCGTTGCAGTCGTGCGGCAGCATCCCGAACACCGCGTCGCCGACTTTGAACTTTTTCACGTCCACTCCGCACTTGACCACCACGCCCGAGACATCGTAGCCAACGACGTGCGGCCTGTTTGCAGACAGTTTCACCACAGTATCATATAGAAAGAGAAGTCAGATAGATGCGGCAGCTCCATGGTCAACCGGCACTGAATAATCTCCGCACCATCGCTCTTCCACAATGAACTTCAAGGCTCCTTGCCGCCGCTTGTAGTCAATCTACGCATAAGATGCATGCGATGGTCATGAGCACACACACGCCCGCAGTCGATAAAAGCGAGAGCCTAGACCAGCATGCACGCTCTCCGTACCGGATTCAGCGCAGCAGCGTACACTTTGATCACGACGTCGTGCTGGTCGCGCAGCTCGGCGTCTGGCTGCTCGCCCATCTGCAGCACTGCAGGACCACCATATCTGGCAGTAGCATACCAACGCAATAGTAGACACATGACGAGTGAGTTTCATCTGCGCTTGTTAGCTTGAAGTATGCCGCCGGCTTTGCCCCGCCCGTCAGTGAGGAGCTCCAAGTTGAAGTGGACACTCAGCGCCGGATACAAATGGCCACCCATACACGCGCAGATCTGAGAGACGCACCTCGTATAGTACCACGCGCGCATAATGCTTCTCTCCTTGTCTCTTGTGGGTTGGCTCACGTAGCGACTGCGCAGAGGAGGGAGTACGTCACCGCCGCCACGTTCGTCCGCGTCTTCTCTTCTTTCCTGTCTGGTCTTGGAGAGCAGCAGAAAAATGGGTCACATTCTGCTCATACGCTAGGGTTTTCACTTTGTACGGACCATTTAGAGGGTTAAAATTAATGTACTGTCTACACGTGTAAATACAAAACTGATGAGAGTACATATATGTGATTAATTTTAGTTTCGCGGCGTTTTTGTCCGCCTCCTGTTCTTGAAGGCGGAAATGCGGTTGCGATACAAAATAATAAAACGACTCGCCCCCTGGCGAAGGACGGAAGGAAGCGCTGCAGGACAAGCGAACACGCACGTGCTCACTCACTCGCGAACTGGGAGTGACAGCGACGCGCGCGCGTCTCTCTTCAGTCTCCCCTCTCTTTCTATCTCTCTCTCTGTGCGCGTGGTGATTTCTCTGGACTGTGCGAGCGGCTCACGAACGAAGGGCTACGATCGCGAGCGAGCGAGTGGCATTACGGAGCTAGTGAAGGTGAAACTCAAGGTACTTGTGATTGATGAGGCTGCTGCTATGATCATCGTAGGACGAAAACTATTGTGTGTATGAGTACGTGTGGATGCGTATTGCATGACTATGTGTGTGTTGCGGTGGATGGTCACAAAGCTAATCCCACGCAGTGGCTCGGAGATGAAACACGCCCCCATTTCACTGCTCCGTGCCCATTACATCACCAACATGTAGAGACAATAGTGCTCGCGAGGCTAACAAGGTGCTTGAATAGACGATGGACTGGTCCTCTTGATCTCCCAAAGACGTGTGGCGCTGCTGCTGGCTGGAGATGCGTCCGTTCTCCGAGTCAGTCGCGCAGAGTGGGAAGGAACGGCGGCCACCATGCGTATTTGCAAATAGATGGAGTGCTTCCCTTCTGCACGAGTCTGGATGAGTAATCATGTTTCTCTACTATGTATCGTGCTACTAGTAGACGTCAAGCAAAGCGCGTTATGAAGAAAGGGTACATCTCGCCGTCCGCCAAGAACCGCCGCCAAGCGCTCTCGGTGTCGCCACCGAAGGACTCGCCCGTGCATGGCGAGGGCAAGATCTCGCTGCGCGTGGACCAGCCCGTGGAAGGTTGCCAGGTGATGACGCACGCGTTCTTCCGGTCCGTCGAGGGCGACATCGACGACAAGGATGTGGATCTGCAGTTCCACTGGTACCGCTCGTCGATGCGGCGTGCGTGCGCCAACAGCGAGTGCCCCCGTCATGGCGAAGGCAACGTGCTGCTGCTCGTCGCGAAGCTCGAGTGCGTGTTGTGTTGCCGCATGGGCATCACGCGCGACCACTCGAGCTTCTGTAGCCCCGACTGCTTCCGCCTCGCATGGCATAAGCACAAGCAGCTGCACGACAACCTGGCGGCGCTGCAGAGCACGAACGACTCAGTGCCGTGGAAGTCGCAGCTGTATCACCTCGAGGCGCTCTGTCCGCAGCCAGAGGAGCGCTGGATCGAGATTCACGAGGAGAAGTACGTTTTTGCTATAACATGTGCAAAAGCGCCTGTCTGGCTGATGCCTGATCTGATTGCTTTATGATCGTGATTTCCTACTAAAGCCGCTCGTACCGACCGACGACTGACGATGTTGGCCACGTAATCCGAGTCGAGTGCAAAGCGACGAAGCGTGTGGGCGGCAACGTTCTAATCAAGACGGTCGACACTGGGATCGTGTTGCCATGTAAGTCTGTTCGCCAGTAATGGAGGACGCTAGCCCAGACTAAACTCTCTGTGTGCGCAACAGTCCCGCCAATGCCCCTACGGCGCCAGATGCTGACGAACGTGCACGAAGAGCGCCCAACGCCGCGATTGCGACAGATCGGGATGTTCCGCGTGCTCACGTACAACGTCCTGGCCGAGATCTACGCCACCCGGCAGATGTACCCGTACTGTCCCGTGTGGGCGCTGAGCTGGTCGTTCCGCCGCGAGCTGCTGCGTCGCGAGCTGCAGACGTACAATGCCGATATTATCTGTCTGCAGGAAGTGCAGGGCGACCACTATAAGAAGTTCTTTGTGCCGATGATGACCGAGCTGGGCTACGAGGGCTGGTATCTCAAGAAAACCCGTGAGTCCATGGGCCTAGAGGGCAAGGTAGACGGCTGTGCATTGTTCTACAAGCGCAACAGGTGAGAAAGGAAGAGGAGGTTTGCGTTTTGGTCGTGCCGTATGATTACTCACTTTGACTTCTCATTGCGACCGTGTCTGCAGATTCATCATGAAGGAGCAGTACCCGATCGAGTTTAACGAGATGGCAAAGGATTTCCTGGACGGCGTTATGAACGAGTTCGACATGAACTACCCGAACGCGCTCATGTCGGACCGAGAGGTACGAAGCTGCTGTTTCAGTAAGTGATGAAAGATGGAGGACTTGGTCTTTTTAAACTCTGAGTTGTTATCTTGTATTCTGCTTGATACAGTCGTTCCAGGTGACGATATCGAAGATGAGACAGCGCTTGATGCGCGACAACGTCGGGCAGATCGCAATTTTGGAGGCCGTGCCGGCCAGTCATGAAGTTTGTACGTGCCTAATGATCATGCTGTTATGACGAATCGTATCACTAACAAAGTGTCGTTTGCTGGTGGTATCGTACAGCTCGCAAGACGCAGTCCGGACCGTTGATCTGCATCTCGAACGTCCACATCTTCTCGAACCCAAAGTTCCCGGACGTCAAGTTATGGCAGACGCACGCCCTAGTCAAGCAGGTTGGTGTCCATATCATAGTCTCTCTTGTTACTCTAGCAAGCCTTCCATGTTGCTTACACAACCACTTTCGTTGACACCACGCAGATCGAGCGCATTGCGCTGACGCGCAACCTGCCGGTGATCCTCTGCGGCGACTTCAACAGCGAGCCCGTGAGCGCGGTCTACGATTTCATGACGCGCAACCACATCTCGGTGAACCACCCGGACCTGAGCGCGCACGCCAACATCTACGCGACGATGGATCTCGAGCACAACGTGTCCTTCGCGAGCGCCTACGCCTCCGTGTTTGGCTCCGAGCCCGAGTACACCAACTACACCGGTGCGTGTTGTCTACAGCGAAGTGGCTGGTACTCGTTTGGGTATCTTGTAATCCTGACAATCTTGACCTCTGTCAATTTCCTTCATAGGTCACTGGGTCGGCGTCGCCGACTACGTGTGGTACTCGCCCGAACAACTCACGGCGTTCGCGGGCCTGAAAGTGCACCCGCCCGAGGTGCTCGAGGCGTACGCCAAGACGGCGCTGCCCAACTGCCAGTACATCTCGGACCACGTGCCGCTCTGTCTAGACTTCTGCTTTAAAGCCTCTTCCGTAAATGGGAGATACTAATAGAGATGCCCAATACACGCACAAGATGGCGCGCGCCCATGCCGCCGCTGTCGTTTCTTATCGACTCCCACGCTCTTTGGCCCGACGCTTCCTTGGATCTTTACATTTCCAATAATCACAACATCACCATGGAACCAATTTCAATAGCAACATGTTCACTTATAAGGTGGCAGTCGCAGTATCAGCAGTCGGCGCCGAGACCGCCATCGAGAACACTCGGAGCGCGATCGCCTGCAGCTCGGGCCAGAACGTGGCGTCCGACTGCCAGAACTGCAGCGCGCTCTTGCGGCCCCTGAGCAGCATTCTGAAG